>CM056049.1:31976576-32064106 GCA_029574335.1 Rana kukunoris | reverse complement strand
AGTATTGCTTAAAAAAATAATTGCTTAATATCAATCATAAAATAATACATGTAATCATGGGAAATATAAAATAGAGTCCCATCATTATAAATTTGATATAATCCTCTCACTCAATGGAAATCAACTCACAATCATTGAATTCTAAAATAGTGCCCCAATTCTTATTTCCCCATCTCATAAATAAATATTGTCCATCAAATGTGTCATTATGAATAAATAGTATCCCCAATCTTTCCCTTCCTAATAGTCTAATAATCAATTTATCCTCATACATATCCATCTCATTGGTCATAGTAGTCTTCCGTCATTTAGTATAAGGTAGGTATATTCCTATTATATTAATTAAGAAATCATGCCCCATCATTTGTCTATCCAACTAGTTTATTTCCCAAAATCAAATTCATCCCATCAATCATTCCTAACATTCTATTCTTTTTGTCTTCCCCATCATATAATATAGTCCCCACCATTGGTATCATTGGGATCAATATCTCCTCCCATATCATTGGTTAATTCAAAAGATAAAATTCTTTTCATTTGGATATATTTTCCATCATAGTATAAATTGAGGATAATGTCGAATAATGTTCCCTCATTTGTTTAATTAGGATAAAAATGTGCACCATCATTCGTATCATTGGAGAGGAATAGTGCCCCATTATTGATATCATAGGGAGGAATAGTGCTCCATCATTGGTATCATGGGGAGAAAGAGTGTCAAATAATTTGTTTTAGTATGATAAATAGTGCCCCCGTCATTGGTATCAATGGGAGGACTAGTGTCCCCATCATTGGTATCATTGGAATGATCAGTGTCCTCATCATTTGTATCATAGGATAATAGTGCCCCATCATTGGTATCATTGTGAGAAATAGTGCCCCATGAGTTCATGGTAATGTAAAGGAGTTACAGAGGTTGGTTGTATGAGAGGGGGTACACAGTAAATACCCAAAGAGATATTGAAGGAGGCATTGGTATACTAGGGGCACAGTGTCCCCCAGAGCCATCAACCCACCATCACTGTCCCCGCTGTGTCTTCAACCCATCTACATGTGTCTCCCCATTGTGTCCCCCACTGACAGTGTCCCCCTTTGTCTTACACACACCTACAGTGTCCCGCCTCAGGGGCGCCATCATGTGGGTACAGGCAGTACACCTGTAACAGATGGCGAGACCCGCTGTTTTTTTTCTATTATTTTTTTCTATTTTTAGTTTATTTTAGGGGTCCGATCCGAGTTTATCCGGGTGTGTGGGGGGGTGGTTGGTTGTGTAACAGCGATAGGGGAGCAGTGTGACATGTGGAGGGGGCATTGTGAGGGGGATAATGGAGGACAGAGATAACGAAGGCCTGGATAGTGGAGGACGGGGACAACGGGGAAAGGGGATAGTGGAAAACTGGCTAGTGAAGGACAGGGAAAGAGGAGGAGGCCTTGGGAAGGTGGAGGACGGGGACAACGGAGTAAGGGGATAGTAGATGATGGATGGATGGATAGCGTACAGATTGATGCGTGAGAGAGGGATGTGATGGGATGGATGGATGGATGGATGTACGCCCCATGTGCCTGTACGTGCCATTCTGTGGAAGTACATCTGCGTGTGGCGGTCCTTGAAGCGGTTAATTAAAAAAAAGGATATTAAAAATATTTTTTTTTTTTAATAAAAAATAAATAAAATAAAAGGGGGTTGCCATCCGGGGGCCCTGCGCACATTCGGTGTGACAAAAAGCATTGCAACAAAGTGCTGAGTTTGTTGCAATGCTCCTTTTCTAGCCTAACACTACAACTTATCATTACAGCTATGGTTACTCGGTACAACTAAGCATTACACATTGCCACTATCCGTTACTCATACAACATTATTCACTATGCTATACAACTAGCCATTTACAGCCCTAACAACATGTTTTGTAATATGTGTGGGGGAAACCGGAGTACTCGGGGAAAACCCCACGCAGCGCAGGAGAACATGCAAACTCCTTCCAGCCAACGTCGGGATTCGAACTTGCGACCTTACAGACCTTATGGCTGGGAAACTGTAACGCTACGCTACACTAACTGCACCACCCAATCCTGTGGCTTAAAAAAAAAATATTAGTTGTTTAAAAGTCAAATACCGGTGTAACAGTGTAATTGGTATCCCAATGGTATCCCATACAGTCTGTATGTTACAGGGTCAGTGTGGGGGGGCAGTCTATGTCGCTGGGATTGTCTGATGAAAGACGGGGCTCCGCTGGTATTGCAGAGTATTGCGTATTAGTATTGCGTAATTAATAAATAAAATAATAGATGTAATACATGGTTATCAGTAGGAGGAATAGTGTCCCATCATTTGTGTCATTAGAATAAAATTGCACCATCATTGTTACCATTGATGGAAAACTCTCACATCATTGGTATCATTGGGATAAATAGTGCCCCATCATTGGTATCAGTGGGAGGAATAGTGTCCTATCATTTGTGTCATTATGATAAATAGTGCCCCATCATTGTTTTCACTGGGAGGAAATAGTCTCCCATCATTGGTATAATTGGGATAAATAGTGCCCCATCATTGGTATCTATGGGAGGAATAGTCTTCCGTCATTGGTAATCATTGAGAGGTATAGTGTCCCATCATTTGTGTCATTAAGAAAAATAGTGCCCCATCATTGGTATCTATGGGCGGAATAGTCTTCTGTCATCGGTATCAGTGAGAGGTATAGTGTCCCATCATTTGTGTCAGTAAGAAAACTAGTGCCCCATCATTGGTATCTATGGGAGGAATAGTCTTCTGTCATTGGTATCAGTGAGAGGTATAGCGTCCCATCATTTGGTGTCATTAAGAAAAATAGTGCCCCATCATTGTTTTCACTGGGAGGAATAGTCTCCCATCATTGGTATCATTGGGATAAATAGTGCCCCATAATTGTTGTCATTGGAAGGAATAGTCTTCCGTCATTGGTATCAGTGAGAGGTATAGTGTCCCATCATTTGTGTCCATTAAGAAAAATAGTGCCCCATCATTGGGTATCTATGGAGGACTAGTGTCCCATCATTTGTATCATTAGGAGAAATAGTGGCCCCATCATCAGTGTCATTGGGAGGAATTGTGTCTCATCATTGTAGTGTTCCCATGATTGGTATTATATTTAGAAATAGTGCCCCACCATTGGATCATTGGGATCAATAGTCTCCCATCATTGGTTTCATTGGATAAATAGTGCTCCATCATTGGTATCATTGGGAGCAATAGTCTCCCATCATTGGTTTTCATTGATAAATAGTGCTCCATCATTGGTATCATTTGGAGGAATTTTGGCCATCATTAGTATAATTTGGAGGAATAATGTCCCATCATTTGTGTAATTAGGATAAAAAGTGCACCATCATTTGTATCATTGGGAGGAATAGTGCCCCATTATTGATATCATAGGGAGGAATAGTGCTCCATCATTGGTATCATTGGGAGAAAGAGTGTCAAATAATTTGTTTTTAGTATATAAATAGTGCCCCGTCATTGGTATCAATGGGAGGACTAGTGTCCCATCATTGGTATCATTGGAATGATCAGTGTCCATCATTTTGTATCAGTAGGAGGAATAGTGCCCCATCATTGGTATCATTGGGAGAAATAGTGCCCCATGAGTTCATGGTAATGTAAAGGTGTACAGAGGTGGGTTTTTGAGAGGGGGTACACAGTAATACCAAAGAGATATTGAAGGAGGCAGTGGTATACTAGGGGCACAGTGTCCCCCAGAGCCATCAACCCACCATCACTGTCCCCCTGTGTCTTCAACCCATCTACATGTGTCTCCCCTTGTGTCCCCCCACTGACAGTGTCCCCCTTTGTCTTACACACACCTACAGTGTCCGCCTCAGGGGCGCCATCATGTGGGTACAGGCAGTACACCTGTAACAGATGGCAAGACCCGCTGGTTTTTTTTCTATAATTTTTCGTTTATTTTAGGGGTCGGTCCGAGTTATCCGGGTGTGGTGGGGGGTGGTTGGTTGTGTAACAGCGATAGGGGAGCAGTGTGACATGTGGAGGGGGCAATTGTGAGGGGGATAATGGAGGACAGAGATAACGGAGGCCTGGGATAGTGGAGGACGGGGACAACGGAGTAAGGGGATAGTGGAAAACTGGGCTAGTGAAGGACAGGGAAAGAGGAAGAGGCCTTGGGAAGGTGGAGGACGGGGACAATGAAGTAAGGGGATAGTAGATGATGGATGGATGGCGTACAGATTGATGCCTGATAGAGGGATGTGATGTGATGTGATGGATGGATAGCGTACAGACTGATGCGTGAAAGAGGGATGTGATGGGATGGGATGGATGGATAGCGTACAGACTGATGCGTGAGAGAGGGATGTGATGGGATGGATGGATGGATGGATAGCATACAGACTGATGCGTGAGAGAGGGATGTGATGGGATGGATGGATGGATGGATAGCGTACAGACTGATGCGTGAGAGAGGGATGTGATGGTATGGATGGATGGATGGATGGCGTACAGATTGCTGCATGATAGAGGGATGTGATGGGATGGATGGATAGCATACAGACTGATGTGTGAGAGAGGGATGTGATGGTAGGATGGATAGCGTACAGATTGATGCCGATAGAGGGATGTGATGGATGGATGGATGGCGTACAGATTGCTGCATGATAGAGGGATGTGATGGGATGGATGGATGGGATAGCGTACAGACTGATGCTGAGACAGGGATGTGATGGATGGATGGATAGCGTACAGACTGATGCGTGAGACAGGGATGTGATGGATGGATGGATAGCGTACAGATTGATGCCTGATAGAGGGATGTGATGGGATGGATGGATGGATGGATAGCGTACAGACTGATGCGTGAGAGAGGGATGTGATGGGATGGATGGATAGCGTACAGATTGATGCCTGATAGAGGGATGTGATGGGATGGATGGATGGATGGCCTACAGATTGCTGCATGATAGAGGGATGTGATGGGATGGATGGATGGATAGCGTACAGACTGATGCGTGAGAGAGGGATGTGATGGGATGGATGGATGGATGTACGCCCATGTGCCTGTACGTGCCATTCTGTGGAAGTACATCTGCGTGTGGCGGTCCTTAAGCGGTTAATAAAAAAAAAAGGATATTAAAAATATTTTTTTTTTTAATAAAAAATAAATAAAATAAAGGGGGTTGCCATCCGGGGGCCCTGCGCACATTCGGTGTGACAAAAAGCATTGCAACAAAGTGCTGAGTTTGTTGCAACGCTCCTTTTCTAGCCTAACACTACAACTTATCATTACAGCTATGGTTACTCGGTACAACTAAGCATTACACATTGCCACTATCCGTTACTCATACAACATTATTCACTATGCCATACAACTAGCCATTTACAGCCCTAACAACATGTTTTGTAATATGTGTGGGGGAAACCGGAGTACTCGGGGAAAACCCACGCAGCGCAGGGAGAACATGCAAACTCCTTCCAGCCAATGTCGGGTTTCGAACTTGCGACCTTACTGTAACGCTACCGCTACACTAACTGCACCACCCAATCCTGTGTCTTAAAAAAAAAAATATTCGTTGTTTAAAAGTCAAATACCGGTGTAGCAGTGTAATTGGTATCCCAATGGTATCCCATACAGTCTTGTGTATTGTGTATTGCACACGGTTACGCAGAGTATTGCGTACTGCAGAGTATTGCGTACTGCAGAGTATTGCAGAGTATTGCGTACTGCAGAGTATTGCAGAGTATTGCGTATTACGTATTTTTTAAATATATTTTTATTTTATTTTTTTATTAAAGGGCCATTTTTTTTTTAAGGGTCCGGAGATCCCCGGGGCCCCAGATGACAACCCCCCTTATATTTTTTTATAAAAAATAAATTAAAAAAAGGGGGGTTGCCATCCGGGGGCCCTGGGGACCTCTAAAAAAAATTGTCCCTTTAACCACTTAAAGGATCACTAAACAAAAACATTTTTCTTGGCTAAAATGTATGTGTGCAGTAAAATGCAGACTGAATTCCTAGCTGCTTTCTAGTAAAAACGCTTTAAAATAGATGAGATCAAAACATCTGATGTACCTGCGGCTGCCAGTTTGCTTTCTTCTTTTTATTTCCTGAATCGCTGTGCGCGTTCCTGTGATTGACGTCACCGTATAGCATAGAACTACATTTCCCGGCGTCCTTTGCGGTTCGCGCATGCGCAGTTTAAAAAAACGGGCAGGAGAGCTCGTTCTTGTTTCTAAACTAAACCGCCCACTATACCTCCCACTATAGCGCCCAACGATTAATATTCATGTTCATATCCCCGCCCACTATACCTCCCACTATACCGCCCAACGATTAATATTCATGTTCATATCCCCGCCCACGCCGCCATTCAGAGCACATGAAGGAAGCAGCAGCAAAACAATGGGAAGTTTTTATAAGTTGTTTATTACCTTATGTATTCATTTAACAAGAAACTTAAATTGATGATCTCACTGGTCTACATAAAAAATTGGTCTACATAAATATAAGATTTTTTTGTAATTACAATTATGGGCATATATTGAAAAGAAAAAAAAAAAGAATAAATAGACTAATGAATTAATAAATGAAATAATACATGGTATCAGTATGAGGAATAGTGTCCCATCATTTGTGTCATTTAGAATAAAATTGCACCATCATTGTTACCATTGATGGAAATACTCTCACATCATTGGTATCATTGGGATAAATAGTGCCCCATCATTGGTATTAGTGGGAGGAATAGTGTCCTATCATTTGTGTCATTATGATAAATAGTGCCCCATCATTGTTTTCACTGGGAGGAATAGTCTCCCATCATTGGTATAATTGGGATAAATAGTGCCCCATCATTGGTATCTATGGGAGGAATAGTCTTCCGTCATTGGTATCAGTGAGAGGTATAGTGTCCCATCATTTGTGTCATTAAGAAAAATAGTGCCCCATCATTGGTATCTATGGGAGGAATAGTCTTCCGTCATTGGTATCAGTGAGAGGTATAGTGTCCCATCATTTGTGTCATTAAGAAAAATAGTGCCCCATCATTGTTTTCACTGGGAGGAATAGTCTCCCATCATTGGTATCATTGAGATAAATAGTGCCCCATCATTGTTATCATTGGAAGGAATAGTCTTCCGTCATTGGTATCAGTGAGAGGTATAGTGTCCCATCATTTGTGTCATTAAGAAAAATAGTGCCCCATCATTGGTATCTATGGGCGGAATAGTCTTCTGTCATTGGTATCAGTGAGAGGTATAGTGTCCCATCATTTGTGTCATTAAGAAAACTAGTGCCCCATCATTGGTATCTATGGGAGGAATAGTCTTCTGTCATTGGTATCAGTGAGAGGTATAGCGTCCCATCATTTGTGTCATTAAGAAAAATAGTGCCCCATCATTGTTTTCACTGGGAGGAATAGTCTCCCATCATTGGTATCATTGGGATAAATAGTGCCCCATAATTGTTGTCATTGGAAGGAATAGTCTTCCGTCATTGGTATCAGTGAGAGGTATAGTGTCCCATCATTTGTGTCATTAAGAAAAATAGTGCCCCATCATTGGTATCTATGGGAGGACTAGTGTCCCATCATTTGTATCAGTAGGAGAAATAGTGGCCCATCATCAGTGTCATTGGGAGGAATTGTGTCTCATCATTGCTAGTGTTCCCATGATTGGTATTATATTTAGAAATAGTGCCCCACCATTGGTATCATTGGGATCAATAGTCTCCCATCATTGGTTTCATTGGATAAATAGTGCTCCATCATTGGTATCATTTGGAGGAATTTTTGGCCATCATTAGTATAATTTGGAGGAATAATGTCCCATCATTTGTGTAATTAGGATAAAAAGTGCACCATCATTTGTATCATTGGGAGGAATAGTGCCCCATTATTGATATCATAGGGAGGAATAGTGCTCCATCATTGGTATCATTGGGAGAAAGAGTGTCAAATAATTTGTTTTAGTATGATAAATAGTGCCCCGTCATTGGTATCAATGGGAGGACTAGTGTCCCATCATTGGTATCATTGGAATGATCAGTGTCCCATCATTTGTATCAGTAGGAGGAATAGTGCCCCATCATTGGTATCATTGGGAGAAATAGTGCCCCATGAGTTCATGGTAATGTAAAGGTGTACAGAGGTGTGGTTGTTGAGAGGGGGTACACAGTAATACCAAAGAGATATTGAAGGAGGCAGTGGTATACCTAGGGGCACAGTGTCCCCCAGAGCCATCAACCCACCATCACTGTCCCCCTGTGTCTTCAACCCATCTACATGTGTCTCCCCTTGTGTCCCCCACTGACAGTGTCCCCCTTTGTCTTACACACACCTACAGTGTCCGCCTCAGGGGCGCCATCATGTGGGTACAGGCAGTACACCTGTAACAGATGGCAAGACCCGCTGTTTTTTTTCTATTATTTTTTTCGTGTATTTTAGGGGTCGGTTCCGAGTTATCCGGGTGTGGTGGGGGTGGTTGGTTGTGTAACAGCGATAGGGGAGCAGTGTGACATGTGGAGGGGGCAATTGTGAGGGGGATAATGGAGGACAGAGATAACGGAGGCCTGGGATAGTGGAGGACGGGGACAACGGAGTAAGGGGATAGTGGAAAACTGGGCTAGTGAAGGACAGGGAAAGAGGAAGAGGCCTTGGGAAGGTGGAGGACGGGGACAATGGAGTAAGGGGATAGTAGATGATGGATGGATGGCGTACAGATTGATGCCTGATAGAGGGATGTGATGTGATGTGATGGATGGATAGCGTACAGACTGATGCGTGAGAGAGGGATGTTATGGGATGGGATGGATGGATAGCGTACAGACTGATGCGTGAGAGAGGGATGTGATGGGATGGATGGATGGATGGATAGCATACAGACTGATGCGTGAGAGAGGGATGTGATGGGATGGATGGATGGATGGATAGCGTACAGACTGATGCGTGAGAGAGGGATGTGATGGTATGGATGGATGGATGGATGGCGTACAGATTGCTGCATGATAGAGGGATGTGATGGGATGGATGGATAGCATACAGACTGATGTGTGAGAGAGGGATGTGATGGTATGGATGGATAGCGTACAGATTGATGCTGATAGAGGGATGTGATGGGATGGATGGATGGCGTACAGATTGCTGCATGATAGAGGGATGTGATGGGATGGATGGATGGATAGCGTACAGACTGATGCGTGAGACAGGGATGTGATGGGATGGATGGATAGCGTACAGACTGATGCGTGAGACAGGGATGTGATGGGATGGATGGATAGCGTACAGATTGATGCCTGATAGAGGGATGTGATGGGATGGATGGATGGATGGATAGCGTACAGACTGATGCGTGAGAGAGGGATGTGATGGGATGGATGGATAGCGTACAGATTGATGCCTGATAGAGGGATGTGATGGGATGGATGGATGGATGGCCTACAGATTGCTGCATGATAGAGGGATGTGATGGGATGGATGGATGGATAGCGTACAGACTGATGCGTGAGAGAGGGATGTGATGGGATGGATGGATGGATAGCGTACAGATTGATGCGTGAGAGAGGGATGTGATGGGATGGATGGATGGATGGATGTACGCCCATGTGCCTGTACGTGCCATTCTGTGGAAGTACATCTGCGTGTGGCGGTCCTTAAGCGGTTAATAAAAAAAAAAGGATATTAAAAATATTTTTTTTTTTAATAAAAAATAAATAAAATAAAGGGGGTTGCCATCCGGGGGCCCTGCGCACATTCGGTGTGACAAAAAGCATTGCAACAAAGTGCTGAGTTTGTTGCAACGCTCCTTTTCTAGCCTAACACTACAACTTATCATTACAGCTATGGTTACTCGGTACAACTAAGCATTACACATTGCCACTATCCGTTACTCATACAACATTATTCACTATGCTATACAACTAGCCATTTACAGCCCTAACAACATGTTTTGTAATATGTGTGGGGGAAACCGGAGTACTCGGGGAAAACCCACGCAGCGCAGGGAGAACATGCAAACTCCTTCCAGCCAATGTCGGGTTTCGAACTTGCGACCTTACAGACCTTATGGCTGGAAAACTGTAACGCTACCGCTACACTAACTGCACCACCCAATCCTGTGTCTTAAAAAAAAAAATATTCGTTGTTTAAAAGTCAAATACCGGTGTAGCAGTGTAATTGGTATCCCAATGGTATCCCATACAGTCTTGTGTATTGTGTATTGCACACGGTTACGCAGAGTATTGCGTACTGCAGAGTATTGCGTACTGCAGAGTATTGCAGAGTATTGCAGAGTATTGCGTACTGCAGAGTATTGCAGAGTATTGCGTATTACGTATTTTTTAAATATATTTTTATTTTATTTTTTTATTAAAGGGCCATTTTTTTTTTAAGGGTCCGGAGATCCCCGGGGCCCCAGATGACAACCCCCCTTATATTTTTTTATAAAAAATAAATTAAAAAAAGGGGGGTTGCCATCCGGGGGCCCTGGGGACCTCTAAAAAAAATTGTCCCTTTAACCACTTAAAGGATCACTAAACAAAAACATTTTCTTGGCTAAAATGTATGTGTGCAGTAAATGCAGACTGAATTCCTAGCTGCTTTCTAGTAAAAACGCTTTAAAATAGATGAGATCAAAACATCTGATGTACCTGCGGCTGCCAGTTTGCTTTCTTCTTTTTATTTCCTGAATCGCTGTGCGCGTTCCTGTGATTGACGTCACCGTATAGCATAAAACTACATTTCCCGGCGTCCTTTGCAGTTCGCGCATGCGCAGTTTAAAAAAACGGGCAGGAGAGCTCGTTCTTGTTTCTAAACTAAACCGCCCACTATACCTCCCACTATAGCGCCCAACGATTAATATTCATGTTCATATCCCCGCCCACTATACCTCCCACTATACCGCCCAACGATTAATATTCATGTTCATATCCCCGCCCACGCCGCCATTCAGAGCACATGAAGGAAGCAGCAGCAAAACAATGGGAAGTTTTATAAGTTGTTATTACCTTATGTATTCATTTAACAAGAAACTTAAATTGATGATCTCACTGGTCTACATAAAAAATTGGTCTACATAAATATAAGATTTTTTTGTAATTACAATTATGGGCATATATTGAAAAGAAAAAAAAAAAGAATAAATAGACTAATGAATTAATAAATGAAATAATACATGGTATCAGTATGAGGAATAGTGTCCCATCATTTGTGTCATTTAGAATAAAATTGCACCATCATTGTTACCATTGATGGAAATACTCTCACATCATTGGTATCATTGGGATAAATAGTGCCCCATCATTGGTATTAGTGGGAGGAATAGTGTCCTATCATTTGTGTCATTATGATAAATAGTGCCCCATCATTGTTTTCACTGGGAGGAATAGTCTCCCATCATTGGGATAAATAGTGCCCCATCATTGTTATCATTGGAAGGAATAGTCTTCCGTCATCGGTATCAGTGAGAAGTATAGTGTCCCATCATTTGTGTCAGTAAGAAAAATAGTGCCCCATCATTGGTATCTATGGGAGGAATAGTCTTCCGTCATTGGTATCAGTGAGAGGTATAGTGTCCCATCATTTGTGTCATTAACCACTTCCCTACGGCCGTATGACTTTATGCCGTAGGGACGTCCTGAATCTCTGACAGGCCGTGTTTTTAGGGCCTGTTCTTAGAGAGGCCACTGGGGGCCTCCTCCTCTTTCCCCGTCCTTCACTAGCCCAGTTTTCCACTATCCCCTTACTCCACTATCCCAGGCCTCCGTTATCTCTGTCCTCCATTATCCCCCTCACAATTGCCGCCTCCACATGTCACACTGCTCCCCTATCGCTGTTACACAACCAACCACCCCCCCACCACACCCGGATAACTCGGACCGACCCCGAAAAAATAGAAAAAAATAATAGAAAAAAACAGCGGGTCTTGCCATCTGTTACAGGTGTACTGCCTGTACCCACATGATGGCGCCCCTTGCTGCTGCTTCCTTCATGTGCTCTGAATGGCGGCGTGGGCGGGGATATGAACATGAATATTAATCGTTGGGCGGTATAGTGGGAGGTATAGTGGGCGGTTTCGTTTAGAAACAAGAACGAGCTCTCCTGCCCGTTTTTTTAAACTGCGCATGCGCGAACCGCAAAGGACGCCGGGAAATGTAGTTCTATGCTATACGGTGACGTCAATCACAGGAACGCGCACAGCGATTCAGGAAATAAAAAAAAGAAAGCAAACTGGCAGCCGCAGGTACATCAGATGTTTTGATCTCATCTATTTTAAAGCGTTTTTACTAGAAAGCAGCTAGGAATTCAGTCTGCATTTACTGCACACATACATTTTAGCCAAGAAAATGTTTTTTTTAGTGATCCTTTAAGTGGTTAAAGGGGCAATTTTTTTTTAATTTTTTTTAGAGGTCCCCAGCGCCCCCGGATGGCAACCCCCCCTTTTTTTTATTTATTTTTTATAAAAAAAAGATATAAGGGGGGTTATATAAGGGGGGGGTTGTCATCTGGGGCCCCCGGGGATCTCCGGACCCTTAAAAAAATAAAAAATGGCCCTTTAATAAAAATAAAAAAATAAAAATATATTTAAAAAATACGCAATACGCTATACTCTGCAATACCGTGCGCAATACGCAATACTCTGCAATACGCAATACTCTGCGTAACCATGTGCAATACTCTGCAATACGCAATACTCTGCTTAACCGTGTGAAATACTCTGCAATACGCAATACTCTGCAATACCAGCAGAGACCATTGGGATACCAATTACACTGCTACACCGGTATTTGACTTTTAAACAACAAATATTTTTTTTTTTAAGACACAGGATTGGGTGGTGCAGTTAGTGTAGCGGTAGCGTTACAGTTTCCCAGCCATAAGGTCTGTAAGGTCGCAAGTTCGAATCCCGACATTGGCTGGAAGGAGTTTGCATGTTCTCCCTGCGCTGCGTGGGTTTTCCCCGAGTACTCCGGTTTCCCCCACACATATTACAAAACATGTTGTTAGGGCTGTAAATGGCTAGTTGTATGGCATAGTGAATAATGTTGTATGAGTAACGGATAGTGGCAATGTGTAATGCTTAGTTGTACCGAGTAACCATAGCTGTAATGATAAGTTGTAGTGTTAGGCTAGAAAAGGAGCATTGCAACAAACTCAGCACTTTGTTGCAATGCTTTTTGTCACACCGAATGTGCGCAGGGCCCCTGGATGGCAACCCCCTTTATTTTATGTGATTTTTATAAAAAAAAAAAATATATATATATTTTTAATATACTTTTATTTTTTATTAACCACTTAAGGACCGCCGCACGCAGATGTACGTCCACAGGTCAGGTTGCAGGTCGGGCCCTCCGCTGCGTGCGGCGGTCCTCTTACCTCCTCCGGGATATATCTTGAGGGGGCGGCTGCTCGATTCTGTCCGCCCCCTCCGGATCGATCCCAGCGAATCGGCTCCCTCGCCGCCGCATCACTTCCTCTTCCTGTGTAATGTAAACACAGGCAGAGGAAGTGATGTCTTCTCTCCTCTTGGTGGTATTTTCAAACCGCTGATAGGAGAGAAGACTGACACAGTAAGTCGCACCAACACTACACTGACACCACACACATAGGCACATTTAACCCCTTCCGATCGCCCCCCCTCCCCCATGCCCCTGTCACAGTGTCACTGATTGCAGTGATCATGTATGTATGATCACTGCAGTTAGTGTCAGTGTGACAGGCAGTGTGACAGTCAGTTAGTGTTAGGTCCAGGGTAGCCCCCGTACCCCCCAATAAAGTTTTAACCCCTTGATCACCGCCCTAATTAACCCTTTTCACTCCTTATTGCCAGTGTCACTAAGCGATCATTTTTCTGATCGCTGCATTAGTGTCGCTGTTCCCGCTAGGTAACTATTGTTTTTTTTAATGGCGATTTATTTTTACTAAAGACATGTGGCTGAATACATTTTGGCCTAAATGTTTGACTAAAATTTAGTTTGATTTTTCTTATAACAAAAATTAAAAAATATTGTTTTTATTTTTCAAAAATGTCGCTCTATTTTTGTATATAGCGCAAAAAATAAAAATCACAGAGGCGATCAAATACCACCAAAAGAAAGCTCTATATGTGGGAAGAAAAGGACACAAATTTTGTTTGGGAACCACTTCGCACGTCCGCGCAATTGTCTTTTAAAGCGACGCAGTGCCGAATTGTAAAAACCCCTTGGTTCATTTACCAGCATATTGGTCCGGTCCTTAACCACTTCAATACCCAGCCATAGAAAATTGACGGCCTGGGATGGGATTTACCATCCTAAGTGGCCGTCAATTGATGGCCTGGGCATTGCAGGCGAATATCTGGATGATACCTGCAGCCAGAGGCATCATCCAGATATCCTCTTCTTCAGCCGACAATTCTGCACAATGTAAGAACGATCATAGCGGCGGTTCCGCCGCTTGATCGTTCTTACAGGCCGCTGGAGGGGACATCCCCCCCCTCCCGCCGCCATCCGGTGCTTCTCCGGGCTTACCTGTGCCTTCGGGGGCCCGGAGAACGAATCGTCGGCGGCGGCAGGAAGCATAGAGATGACTGGTGACCAGATGGTCACCAGTCATCTCTATGACCGTCGGAGGACCCGGGCGCGATCTGATGACGTCACGCCTGGGTCCCCGTAAGTAAACAAAGCCGCAATTGCGGCTGTAAGCCCCCATTCATGAGATCGGTGAATTTTTTTTCACCGATCTCATGGTTTCCAGCCTGGAGGAGAGATGTGAGGTCTTATTGACCCCACATCTCTCCATAAAGAGGACCTGTCACACACATTTCCTATTAGAAGGGATGTTTACATTCCTTGTAATAGGAATAAAAGTGGAAAAAAAATGAAAAAAAGTGTCAAAATAAATAAAAAATAAGTCAAAAAAATAAATAAAAGATAAAAAAAAAAATTAAAACGCCCCTGTCCCCGATAGCTCGCGTGCAGAAGCGAACGCACACGCAAGTCCCGCCGACATATGTAAACGCTGTTTAAACCACATAAGTGAGGTATCGTCGCGTGCGTTAGAGTGCCAGCAACGAATCTAGCACTAGATCTCCTCTGTAAATCTAAACTGTAAAAAATAAATAAAGCGTTGCCTATGGAGATTTTTAAGTACCGAAGTTTGGCGCCATTCCATGAGTGTGCGCATAATTAAATCGTGACATGTTGGGTATCTATTTACTCGGTGTAACATAATCTTTCACATAATACAAAAAAATTGGGCTAACTTTACTGTTTTGTTATTTTTTTAATTCATAAAACAATTTTTTTACAAAAAAAAGGCGTTTGAAAAATAATTGCGTAAATACCGTGCAAGATAAAACTTTGGAATGACCGCCATTTTATTCCCTAGGGTGTCTGCTAAAAAAAACATATATAATGTTTGAGGGTACTGTGTAATTTTCTAGCAAAAGAATGATGATTATTACATGTAGGAGAGAAGTGTCAGAATAGGCCCGGTATGGAGGTGGTATAAAAGCCTGGTATTGAAGCGGTTAAAGGATCACTAAATAAAAAAAAAATTTGGGGCTAAATAGCTGGATTTACCTTATAGGAGTCTTGATTACATGTCCTTATTGTCCGTTTTTGCTTTGAAGCAGCTGCAAATGTAATAATATAACTTTATTATGTCAGGAGCATGACCAGCCGCAATAACTATGATATGTAATGATAAGGCGGGCTTTTTCTATGGGCCAACCACAACATGGCGCTTTACTAAAGGGAAGACGCCAACCAAACACATGTCACGTGATAGAAGCATCCCGTGCCAGTCAGCTGACAGGCACGCTGCGGCCGTTGTCATGGTGACTGAAGGAATCCCGGAAGAGCACGTGCAGTGTCCGCCAATCAGAGAGCGCTGCCGGGTCGTGCCGGGTTCCGGGCTTGTTATTGTTTTTGTTTCCTGTCAGGAGGAGGAATACCGGGGAGGACCGCCATGGGGGAAGCGGACCGGTTCAACTATGTGTACAGCTGTGACCTGGACATCAGTGTGCAGCTCAAGATGTGAGTCACAGACCTCCCCTCCCCCCATTCCTGTCATTGTATGTCTCCCCCTCACCTGACATAAGGCAACACACCCTTATCTGTCACTGTACCCCCCCCTATATATCTGGGATTAATTCTCCTCCCTCTACCTGGACTTGCATACCCAGGGCAAACCCCCCCCCACACTTACCTGTCTTTGTGCCCCCCCCCCCATACTTAGGTCTTACCCATTGTTGTACCTGCAGCCTTATACCTGGACATCAGTGTGCTGCTTAACAGGGAGAGACCCCCCCCCCCACACCTGTCACTATACTCCACACCTTACCTGTCGTCCCCCCCCCCCCATACCTGTCACCATACTCCACACCTTACCTGTCGTCCCCCCCCCCCATACCTGTCACCATACTCCACACCTTACCTGTCCCCCCCCCATACCTGTCACTATACTCCACACCTTACCTGTCCCCCCCCCCATACCTGTCACCATACTCCACACCTTACCTGTCCCCCCCCCATACCTGTCACTATACTCCACACCTTACCTGTCCCCCCCCCATACCTGTCACCATACTCCACACCTTACCTGTCCCCCCCCATACCTGTCACTATACTCCACACCTTACCTGTCCCCCCCCATACCTGTCACCATACTCCACACCTTACCTGTCCCCCCCATACCTGTCACTATACTCCACACCTTACCTGTCCCCCCCCATACTTGTCACTATACTCCACACCTTACCTGTCCCCCCCCCATACCTGTCACCATACTCCACACCTTACCTGTCCCCCCCCCCCATACCTGTCACCATACTCCACACCTTACCTGTCCCCCCCCCCCCCCCACCCCATACCTGTCACCATACTCCACACCTTACCTGTCCCCCCCCATACCTGTCACTATACTCCACACCTTACCTGTCCCCCCCCCATACCTGTCACTATACTCCACACCTTACCTGTCCCCCCCCCATACCTGTCACTATACTCCACACCTTACCTGTCCCCCCCCCATACCTGTCACTATACTCCACACCTTACCTGTCCCCCCCCCATACCTGTCACTATACTCCACACCTTACCTGTCCCCCCCCCCCATACCTGTCACTATACTCCACACCTTACCTGTCCCCCCCCCATACCTGTCACCATACTCCACACCTTACCTGTCCCCCCCCCCCATACCTGTCCTTATACTCCACACCTTACCTGTCCCCCCCCCCATACCTGTCACTATACTCCACACCTTGCCTGTCCCCCCCCCATACCTGTCACTATACTCCACACCTTACCTGTCCCCCCCCATACCTGTCACTATACTCCACACCTTACCTGTCCCCCCCCCCCATACCTGTCACCATACTCCACACCTTACCTGTCCCCCCCCCCCATACCTGTCACCATACTCCACACCTTACCTGTCCCCCCCCCCATACCTGTCACTATACTCCACACCTTACCTGTCCCCCCCCATACCTGTCACCATACTCCACACCTTACCTGTCCCCCCCCATACCTGTCACTATACTCCACACCTTACCTGTCCCCCCCCATACCTGTCACCATACTCCACACCTTACCTGTCCCCCCCATACCTGTCACTATACTCCACACCTTACCTGTCCCCCCCCATACTTGTCACTATACTCCACACCTTACCTGTCCCCCCCCCATACCTGTCACCATACTCCACACCTTACCTGTCCCCCCCCCCATACCTGTCACCATACTCCACACCTTACCTGTCCCCCCCCCCCCACCCCATACCTGTCACCATACTCCACACCTTACCTGTCCCCCCCCATACCTGTCACTATACTCCACACCTTACCTGTCCCCCCCCCATACCTGTCACTATACTCCACACCTTACCTGTCCCCCCCCCCATACCTGTCACTATACTCCACACCTTACCTGTCCCCCCCCCATACCTGTCACTATACTCCACACCTTACCTGTCCCCCCCCCATACCTGTCACTATACTCCACACCTTACCTGTCCCCCCCCCATACCTGTCACTATACTCCACACCTTACCTGTCCCCCCCCATACCTGTCACCATACTCCACACCTTACCTGTCCCCCCCCCCCCATACCTGTCCTTATACTCCACACCTTACCTGTCCCCCCCCCATACCTGTCACTATACTCCACACCTTGCCTGTCCCCCCCCCATACCTGTCACTATACTCCACACCTTACCTGTCCCCCCCATACCTGTCACTATACTCCACACCTTACCTGTCCCCCCCCCCCCATACCTGTCACCATACTCCACACCTTACCTGTCCCCCCCCCCCCATACCTGTCACTATACTCCACACCTTACCTGTCCCCCCCATACCTGTCACTATACTCCACACCTTACCTGTCCACCCCCCCATACCTGTCACCATATTCCACACCTTACCTGTCCCCCCCATACCTGTCACTATACTCCACACCTTACCTGTCCCTCCCCCCATACCTGTCACTATACTCCACACCTTACCTGTCGTCCCCCCCCCCCATACCTGTCACCATACTCCACACCTTACCTGTCGTCCCCCCCCCCCATACCTGTCACCATACTCCACACCTTACCTGTCGTCCACCCCACCCCCCCCCCCCCACCTTACCTGTCCCCCCCACCTGTCCATACTCCACACCTTACCTGTCCCCCCCCATACCTGTCACTATACTCCACACCTTACCTGTCCCCCCCCCCATACCTGTCACCATACTCCACACCTTACCTGTCCCCCCCCCATACCTGTCACTATACTCCACACCTTACCTGTCCCCCCCCCCATACCTGTCACCATACTCCACACCTTACCTGTCCCCCCCCCATACCTGTCACTATACTCCACACCTTACCTGTCCCCCCCCCATACCTGTCACCATACTCCACACCTTACCTGTCGTCCCCCCCCCCCCCCATACCTGTCACCTATACTCCACACCTTACCTGTCGTCCCCCCCCCATACCTGTCACCATACTCCACACCTTACCTGTCGTCCCCCCCCCCCCCATACCTGTCACCATACTCCACACCTTACCTGTCCCCCCCCATACCTGTCACTATACTCCACACCTTACCTGTCCCCCCCCCCCATACCTGTCACCATACTCCACACCTTACCTGTCCCCCCCCCATACCTGTCACTATACTCCACACCTTACCTGTCCCCCCCCCCATACCTGTCACCATACTCCACACCTTACCTGTCCCCCCCCCATACCTGTCACTATACTCCACACCTTACCTGTCCCCCCCCATACCTGTCACCATACTCCACACCTTACCTGTCCCCCCCCCCATACCTGTCACTATACTCCACACCTTACCTGTCCCCCCCCCATACCTGTCACCATACTCCACACCTTACCTGTCCCCCCCCATACCTGTCACTATACTCCACACCTTACCTGTCCCCCCCCCCATACCTGTCACCATACTCCACACCTTACCTGTCCCCCCCCCCCCATACCTGTCACTATACTCCACACCTTACCTGTCCCCCCCATACCTGTCACTATACTCCACACCTTACCTGTCCCCCCCCATACTTGTCACTATACTCCACACCTTACCTGTCCCCCCCCCCCATACCTGTCACCATACTCCACACCTTACCTGTCCCCCCCCCCCATACCTGTCACCATACTCCACACCTTACCTGTCCCCCCCCCCCCCCACCCCATACCTGTCACCATACTCCACACCTTACCTGTCCCCCCCCATACCTGTCACTATACTCCACACCTTACCTGTCCCCCCCCCCCATACCTGTCACTATACTCCACACCTTACCTGTCCCCCCCCCATACCTGTCACTATACTCCACACCTTACCTGTCCCCCCCCCATACCTGTCACTATACTCCACACCTTACCTGTCCCCCCCCCCATACCTGTCACTATACTCCACACCTTACCTGTCCCCCCCCCATACCTGTCACTATACTCCACACCTTACCTGTCCCCCCCCCCATACCTGTCACCATACTCCACACCTTACCTGTCCCCCCCCCCCCCCCATACCTGTCCTTATACTCCACACCTTACCTGTCCCCCCCCCATACCTGTCACTATACTCCACACCTTGCCTGTCCCCCCCCCATACCTGTCACTATACTCCACACCTTACCTGTCCCCCCCATACCTGTCACTATACTCCACACCTTACCTGTCCCCCCCCCCCCCCCATACCTGTCACCATACTCCACACCTTACCTGTCCCCCCCCATACCTGTCACTATACTCCACACCTTACCTGTCCCCCCCATACCTGTCACTATACTCCACACCTTACCTGTCCACCCCCATACCTGTCACCATATTCCACACCTTACCTGTCCCCCCCATACCTGTCACTATACTCCACACCTTACCTGTCCCTCCCCCATACCTGTCACTATACTCCACACCTTACCTGTCCCTCCCCCATACCTGTCACTATACTCCACACCTTACCTGTCCCCCCCATACCTGTCACCATATTCCACACCTTACCTGTCCCCCTGCTACCTGTCATTGTCCCCACCCCCCCCCCCCCCCCCCCCCCGTACCCAGGGAGCAACCCCTCACTCTCCCCATTTTCTGTCACTCTACTCCACTTTCCTTATGACCTGGCCCCCCACCTCTGGTAACAAACCTCTCCCTCCTACCTGGACCTCCATACACAGGGCAACACCCCCCCCCCCCTTTCCCCCGATACTTGTCACTGTCGTCGCCCCCGTACCCAGAGAGCAACCCCTCGCCCTCCCTTCCCCTCCCCATTTTCTGTCGCTCTACTCCATTTTCCTTATGACCTGTCCCCCCTAACCCCCCATATCTGGAATCAATCCACTCCCTTCTACCTGGACCTCCATACCCAGGGCAACACCCCCCCCCCCGTTACTTGTCACTGTCGTCGTCCCCGTACCCAGAGAGCAACCCCTCGCCCTCCCTTCCCCCCCCCCCCCATTTTCTGTCGCTCTACTCCACTTTCCTGATGACCTGTTCCCCCTCGCCCCCCACATCTGGAATCAATCCACTCCCTTCTACCTGGACCTCCATACCCAGCGTAACACCCCCACTACCTGTCCCCCCATACCCATAGAGCAACCTCTTGCCCTCCCCCTTTCCTGTCACTGTACTCCACTCACCAATCTCTTCATGCACAGGGAACCCCCCCCCTCTATTGTCACTGTATACTACCCTTATCTCACCTACTGCCCCCCCCCCTAATATCTAGGGCAACCCCTCCCCCTTACCTTTCACTCTACTGTTTGTTTTACACAGGCTTCATCTTTTATACGAGCAAGGTGAATGGAAAGCTTTAATGAAGCTTTTAAAGTGCCATTCAATTCCAGTATTTTAAATTGTTGAACAGATCCTAAAGGGAGAGCTGATTGTCAGTTTAAGCAAGCTACTAGCAGGCTTCATCACTATATGAAGCTTGATGAAAGCCTGCTAGCAGCTTGCTTAAACTGACAATCAGCAATCCTATTAGGATCTGTGTTTAACATTTCCGTCAGGAGCTGAAGGGAGCTTAAAAAAAACGTAGAGAAAGCTGCTTGAAGCGTCATAAAAAATGTTGTATGGTCACTCTGCTTCTTTACATCCTGAAGTCTGTGTGTAACAGGTCTGCCTGCAGCTCAACCGTCCCCCCCCCCCCCCACCTGGACATCACTACATCATCAGTTTTTCTGATTAAGAGAGCGACCCCATTATTATCACCCCCACTTTCCTTTCCCAAAAACCTGTGTCCTAACCTCCCCACCTTCTTCCCTGACCTATACTGTATACCTATTTTTAGAAATGGCTTTGTAACCCTTTCCAGACTGATACATGCCAATTACTTTGTCTCTCATCTGTTCTTGCATTTCTTTAGATCACAGCATTTTGTGTTGCATTTTAACCACTTAAGACCTGGACCAAAATGCAGCTAAAGGACCTTGCTCCTTTTTGCGATTCGGCACTGCGTCGCTTTAACTGACAATTGCGTGTGGTCGTGCGATGTGGCTCCCAAACAAAATTGGCATCCTTTTTTTCCCCCCACAAATAGAGCTTTCTTTTGGTGGTATTTGATCACCTCTGCAGTTTTTATTTTTTGCGCTACAAACAAAAATAGAGCGACAATTTTGAAAAAAAAACAATATTTTTAACTTTTTGCTATAATAAATATCCCCCAAATATATATATAATTTATTTTTATTTTTTCCTCAGTTTAGGCCGATACGTATTCGTCTATCTATTTTTGGTAAAAAAAATCGCAATAAGCGTTTATCCACTGGTTTGCGCAAAATTTATAGCGTTTACAAAATAGGGGATAGTTTTATTGCATTTTTTTTTTTTTTTTCGTGACTGCGACATTATGACGGACACTTCTGACAATTGTGACACATTTTTGGGACCATTGTCATTTTCACAGCAAAAAATGCATTTAAAATGCATTGTTTACTGTGGAAATGACAATTGCAGTTTAGGAGTTAACCACAAGGAGGCGCTGATGGGGTTATGTGTGACCTGAAGTGTGTTTACAACTTTAGGAGGGTGTGGCTGTAGGTGTAACGTCATCGATTGTGTCCCCCTATAAAAGGGATGACACGATCGATAACACCGCCACAGTGAAGAATGGGGAAGCCGTGCTCTCCCCGTTCTTCAGCGGAGCTTCGGATCGGGTTGCGGGAGCGCGCCGCGACCCACGGCTGGGTAGTAGTACAGGACGTACCTGTACGTACATGTGCCCAGCCGTGCCATTCTGCCGACGTATATGTGCAGGAGGCGGTCCTTAAGTGGTTAAGATCTTTTAGTGAGCTTCACTTCGTCATACATCTTCTATTTAAAGTGTAGCTCAACCCAAAAGGGAAAATTCCACTTTAAGCACCCCCCCCCCACTTCCCCTGCCCCATTTGGCATGTAATTTTTTTGGGGGGTACCTAGTTTTGACATGCTCCCACTTTCACTCTGATCACCTAGGTCAGTGATGGCAAACCTTGGCACCCCAGATGTTTGGAACTACATTTCCTATGATGCTCAATTACACTGCACAGTCCACGATCATCCTGGGAAATGTAGTTCCAAAACATCGGGGGTGCCAAGGTCCTCCATCACTGGCCTAGGTCAGGGGTAGGCAACCTCGGCTCTCCAGCTGTGGTGAAACTACAAATCCCATCATGCCTCTGCTTCTAGGAGTCATGCCTGTGATGGTCAGGGTTTTGCACTGTCTCCCGGGACTTGTAGTTTCACCACAGCTGGAGAGCCGAGGTTGCCTACCCTTGGCCTAGGTGATCTGAGCGAAAGTTCTATCCCCCTCCATTCTTGCAGTCTTCTGGGACACATCACAGGTCCCATAAGACTGCTGGACCATTCAGAAGGTGACAGCGCGACTCGCACATGCGCAGTGGCTGTAAAGCCGCAAGCTATCACAGCCAGCTGCCCACAGTTGAGATGCCGGCACCGGGGAGAGAAGACGAAGAGAAGGGATGTCTCAGGTGAGCACACCGCTGGATCGTGGCACGGGTGAGTGTTTGTTTAGTGAAAGTCGGCAGGTACACTTTTTGTAGCTGCTGACTTTAAAAAAAAAACGATTTCTTGATTTGACAGGTCAGGCAGTAATCAGGCCTGGGTGTGGCAAGTGAAGTTTAACTTGGCTTTCCAAAAAATATACTCAATCACAGTTCATTCATGATTTAGCATTACTTTTTCACATAATTTTTCTCTTAATCACATCCCTTGCCCCCATGTTGATGGGAACAAGGGCCTCTTTCCAACAACCCTGGCCTGTGGCTGTTGGGGTCTGCAGCCGGGGGGCTTATCGGAATCTGGAAGCCCCCTTTAACGAGCTTACGATTCGGCGGTCGACTTCCTGACTCGCTCTTTGGCAACCAGTTATATACAGTAAATGTAAAAAAATAAAAAGGTGTAAAATTGTGGTTACAAAAACACAGAAAGCACAGTAGAAATGCTCAAAAGCAACTTACATAGATGTGAATTGAGCCTAAACCAGCATCTAGAGAAGGGGGAAAAACTCACCCTTATCCAAGTACATGCAACTAAACTTTTATTTTAAGGTAAATTGTGCCCAGGAGCAGAGAAGTTTGTATCGTCATGAATGATGCGGCAGGTTTGGAAGTTTACGGTTTCTCAAAGTTCTCTTTTTGTGTTTTTCTAACTTCAGAGGAAGTCTGGAAGGGAAGAGGGAACAGAAAAGCTACAAGGCGGTGCTGGAGGACCCCATGCTAAAGTTCTCAGGGCTCTACCAGGAGACGTGCTCAGACCTTTATGTCACCGGCCAGGTGTTTGCCGAAGGAAAGCCATTGGCTCTCCCTGTGAGGACATCATACAAAGCCTTCAGTACCAGATGGAAGTAAGTCCTACATCGTCTTCTAATGTCTGTTTATTCTTACTATTTATTCACATTAAAGGGGTTGTAAAGGTACAACCCCCCCCCCCCCTAAATAGCTTCCTTTACCTTAGTACAGTCCTCATTCACTTACCTCATCCTTCCATTTTGCTTTTAAATGTCTGACTGGTCGAGAAGTGGTTAAAGTGGTTGTAAATTAATTTTTTTTAGATAAAAAGGCTTCTGTGTGCAGAAGCCCCTCTAATACTCATCTGAACCCCATCTCTTTCCATCAACGTCCACGAGTACATCGCCGCCTGGGACTCTCCCTCCTGATTGGCTGAGACACAGAAGTGGCACCATTGGCTCCCACTGCTGTCAATCAATTCTTCCAATCAAGGGAGAGGGGGGGGGCAGCTTTGTGTCTGAATGGATACACAGAGCTGTAGCCCCATAGAAAGCTGCTTGCTGTTGGGGGCACTCAACAGGAGGGAGGGGCCAGGAGCTCCAGCCAGGGACCTCGAGAAGAGGAGGATCCAGGCTGCTCTGTGCAAAACCAACTGCACAGAGGAGGTAAGTATAACATGTTTGTTATTTTGATAGGAAAAAGCAAACAAACAAGACTTTACAATCACTTTAAGGTTACCTTCACATTTAGCATTTTCGGATCTCGGGCAGAATGGACCCCTGGTTGAGAAACCCTGGTTTAAAGTGTTCTGTGGTGGTTCAGTAGTATGTGTGGACTCATAATGAGGTTTACAGCAGGACATAGGTAGCATAGGAACTTGTAAAAGTGACAGTAAACAATATTTAATATTTTCCAAACATATTCCATACACATTCACTACTTTAATGTGCCTGAAATCTTTTTTTAAATGTATTTTTTTAGTTTTTCTGCCAGTTTATACCATCCTCTGTGAGCTCCTGAACCTCTCCTTTTACCCCCCAAGGAATGAGCAGTGTGGTCATGTTCACTTCTTTGTGCACACTTCAAATCTCATAGTCCAGTGTTTTTTTTTTTTGGGAGATTCTCGGGGCGTCCACAACACTTTAGGACCCCTGGGCATGAGTTCCTGGTCTAGCGCTTACAGCATTTAATAACTACAGACTATTCCAATGAAACACATCAGTCCGTGTTCTTTGAGTCCAGCAGAAGTTTAATATGGGGAGGATTTGCAGTGATATTCTATCTTCTTATGATTTGCATAGTTACAGTTGGTTCTCTGTAGTAATGGTGACAGAGATTGTTTGCACTGTTAGAATTGCTCGGTTCCTCTTACTTTTCCTATTGTTTGGAAGGATCAGTGCACATACACACTACACAGGCCATAGTCCATATTCCCTAGTCCAGTGATGGCGAACCTTGGCACCCCAGATGTTTTGAAAATACATTTCCCATGATGCTCGTGCACTCTAAAGTGTAGTGGAGCATCATGGGAAATGTAGTTTCAAAACATCTGGAGTGCCAAGGTTCGCCATCACTGCCCTAGTCCATCTCAGGAGTGAGCAGGAGAGGGTGGCTACGTTCCTACATATGGTGGGCTGATGGAGAAAGAACATAGTCACCCTCTAAACAGAAAGTCAGATCTCAATTCAGACAATTTGCTTCCTTCGAAGAGGGGGGAACAGGACCAGGAGGACAGGACCTTGGGTCGCCAGGATGACACCCCACAATGGGCGGCAACCGGCGGCGAGGCCACTGCTACTGCACATGCGCGGTTATCGACGCCTTACCAGCACTTTTTTTCTGCAATATGCCGAAAACAGCATTTTTGGCCGATATGTTTCGGCCATGGAAATTTCGGTGCATCCCTAGTATAAACCCCTCTTTGCCGGCAAACACAGTGATCCGTCCGCACTTCCAGGAACGTGATGATGTAACTCCTCCCTACTTGTTTCGTCATAAATGACGTCTTCCAGGGCACATCGCAAACAAATAATTTCTCAGCACACTTACCAACTCCTAACATATCCTGGCAGAATGGGGGTATTTTTTTCTTTTCACAATGACAGGAGGATCACAGGTTGTCTGCTTCTGGTGTAATGTATCTGCATGATATATACATTGTGGTTTATACATTGTGTGTGTTGATGTTTCAGCTGGAACGAGTGGCTGAAGCTACCAGTGAAATACGCTGACTTACCCAGAAATGCTCAGGTGGCGCTGACTATATGGGATGTTTATGGACCCGGGAAGGCCATCCCTGTGGGAGGAACAACGGTGTCACTGTTTGGAAAATACGGGTAAGATAATAGAAAAGTGTTGTAGATTAAAGCTGAACTCTGCTTGTAAGTGCCGATTCACACTGCTGCGTGGTGCGAGTTCACATGTAATTCCCACCGCACTGCAGTGCAAATCGCTTGCGATGTCCGTACGATGCGATTTCAGACTAAGCTCGCACAGGACCCTTTTTTTGGTCTGCACCTGAATTGGATCGCATGGGTATTCACACCTATGCAATCCAATTAATGTCTAAACTGTCAGTTCGCAGTGCGATATGCGAGCTGAAATGGGAGTGTCGTTACCAATGTATTGACACTCCCGGTAGTTCGCATATGGCAGTTTGAACTGCTGTGCAATTCGGGTGCGATGCGGGAACCCGCAGTGGGTTCATAGGGTTCCCGCATCGCACAAGTGTGAATCGGCACTTAATACGACTAAACACGCATTAAATGTAATTTTTTGGCCAATGAAATGCATTAACAACCAAGTGCTTGATGCCTGTTAATGCGCATACGCACTTGTAAAAGCGTTGGACACTTTTCCGTTGTCTGGCATTTTTTCTGCCAAAGCGCGGCTGCCTGGAGGGGAGGCTTCTAGGAGAGTTTGGAAACCAAGGTCTAAAAAGGTTCCTGCACTTTTAATGCTTCTTAGAGTCCCATACACTCTAATGTCACATGAAAGTCGCAAAGAAAGTTGCCCCGGATAAGGGGGTCTCAGCAGTGTGAACTGAGGCTGTTTTCAGCCGGGCTGAAAACGCCGGTGTGTGGTGTCTCACCAGGTTGTCCAAATCAAAAGGGAGCCCCCTAGAGTGACATAAGTGGTCCTGCATACAATTGGTGAGTGTTGTCTCTATGGTACAAGAAGTCTCTTACTTGAAGGAACACCAGATACAAATAAAGCAGCAAAAAAAGTCAAAGGAAATGAATGCAGCCACCAAATTTATGGACTAGTAAATTGCAATATAATATATAAAATATTTTTTTTGATGCTCTTTTTTACTAGACCCTTCATTGTAAGAGATTTGTTTTATAATCTAATGGTCACCTCTAGTACTTTAAATAGAGTCATCATTTTCAGCTATTTTATGTTGCTGCAGGATGTTTCGGCAGGGAATGCATGACTTGAAAGTTTGGCCAAATATTGAAGCTGATGGATCAGAACCAACCAAGACACCAGGAAGGACGAGCAGCTCCATATCTGAGGATCAGATGAGCAGACTGGCCAAGGTAACTCTCTATGACCCGGTTTATCATTTCTTAATTTGTTTTCCAGGTCCTGTTTGAAACTTGAAGTGATTGTAAAGGTTTTTTTCTTCTTAAAATGTTATACTTATTGGCTCTGTGCAATGGTTCTGCACAGAGCATCCTCGATCCACCTCTTCGGAGGTCCCCCACTGGCATTTCTGGCTCCTTCTCCTCTCTGTGTGCCACCATAAGAAGCCATTTCCTATCGTTGCATACCTGCAGGCTTGATCCTGAGCCACGCTGCCTGCGTCCATAGACACAGACAGCCCAGCTCCCCGCTCCCTCGTCACAGGATTTAATTGCTGACTTCTATCAATCTGCCCTGTGAGGAGGGAGTGTCGAGAGCCGTTGCTCTCAGGCGCAGCGCTGAATCAAGATCGGGCTCAGGTAAGTATAAAGGGGGCTGGCAGGGGGAGCACACTGAAGGTTTTTCAACTAAAAGATGCGTTTACCTTCAGGACCATGTTCCATCCGTTCTGGACTGTCAGTGTTATTTTCGTCAACAAAACGTTTTCGTCAAAGATTTTATCGGCTGCATTTTTACAGTGATTAAAAGTCAACTAAAAGTACAGCTCATTTTCGTCCTCTGACGAAAACTATGACGAAGGCAAGGAGGGACGTTTACCCTAATGAACTACCATATTTATCAGCGTATAACACAGTGCGTGCGTATTATACGCCAATATTTGTTTTTACTGACAGGGGGGCAGGGATCGTGCGGGGGAATGTGTTGCCAGCTGGCCGCCCCGCATCTCCCTGCCCTTGGAGAGCACTGCCAGCATAGTCTAAAGTTAGGAAAAAGATCACTGCTAGCCCCTTCTCCTACACCGCTCCTCCTGTGCCACTCTCATTGTAAGCTGAAACTTCTAAATACCTCAATAGCTCCATTCTTGTCTGGCGCTCTCCTCCTTGCGCTCCTCCTCTGAGTGTTACTTTAGATTGGAGGAGAGCGGTCACATGGCCATCCATGAAACATCAGAGGAGAGCAGTCATGTGACCGGGTCAATGAAACAATGGAACTTTTGAGGTATTTAGAGACTTTGATTTACAATGACATGGACACAAGAGGAGGTGTGTATGAGAAAGGCATGGCAGTGATATATTTTTTGCCTTTAGAGCATGCTGTCAGTGCTGTCCCAGGAGACTGTGGGTCTCCTGGTAGTGGAGGGGGGAGGCATGTGTTATGTGGGGGCTGTGTAATGTGATGGGGGGGGGGGGCTGTGTAATGTGATGGGGGGGGGGCTGTGTAATGTGATGGGGGGGCTGTGTATTGTGCAGAGGGTGGGGGGCTGTGTCATTTTAGTAGACTAAAATATGATGACTAAAACTAAAATGGCATTTTAGTCAGACTATGACTAAAACACTTGCAGAAGACTAAAGTTAGACTAAAACACCAAGACTAATGCCACGTACACAGGATTGTTTTTCATCATGGAATAAAACGTTGTTTTTCGGCATGAAGAAAAACAAAGTTTTTCCAACTTCATCATTAAAAACGACGTTGCCCACACACCATCGTTTTTTAAAAATGATGAGCAAAGCGCGGTGACGTACAACACGTACAGTGGCACTCTAAAGGGGAAGTTCCATTCAAGCTCCCGTCTCTAACTTGCTTCTGAGCATGCGCAGGTTTAAAACGTTGTTTTAAACGTCGTTTTAGACCAAACGCAATCGTTTTTTACAACCCAAAAAACGACATTTTAAAAAACGACGTTTAAATATTTTTTAGAAGATGAAAAACTATGTGAAGCCCTCATTTTAAATTACGTTTTTAAAAACGTTATTTTAAATAATGCCGTGTGTACGCGGCATTAGACTAAAACGAAATTGAAATTTGCTGCCAAAATTAACACTGCACATTCAAGTAAATAGGGGTGTGCTGCAAATCCGTGTTTGTCTAAAAAAAATGGGGTTATAAGAGGCGGTAAGGAGGTGTCGCATCGCTTCCTCACCATCTGTAGCCTCTGGAGCGCAATCCAAACTCGGATCGTACTTCAGATGCATAGGAGGTTTAGACCCATGTCTAAATCTACCCTATTTAAATCCATTTCCCGGCACTTTTCAAAATAAAGAAGCAGCATTCATCTTCCCCAACTCTTTTCCCTGCAGACTTTTCATTCTGTGGTCCAGTGCTGGTCCTCTTCTGGGTTTATTTATTACAGCAATTTATATAGCAGCGCTTTGCATACATTAACTTACACTCTTAGGCCCCTATGGGCCAGATTCACGAACACTTGCGCTGGAGTATTTGGATATGCGCCGCGTAACTGTGATGATGCGCCGTCGTTTCTATGTGCCAGTACCCACCAAACTAGATGCGCCCAATAACGGGTCATTTGCGACCGGCGGAACGTTCCGACGCCAGAGTATCGTCAGCGCTTAATTTCGCTGGGCGCATCAGTCGCGCCTATTGATTTCCCCTGCAAATATGCAAATGAGGGATTTTTCTCAATTCACGAACGGATTAGCACCATACGCTGGCTACATGCGCCGCGCGTATCTCGTCCGTCCGGCGCAAAGTTATTTCTACAAAAGGCTGCTTTATCTTTACTCCAGACGGTCACAGGTCAGCAGGAGAGCAGCTACAGCAGTGTTACCGACGATAAGAGCTAGCTGAGCACCCCCACTTGCAGGACAACACCTCTGTCCATGCTTGTCTGTCAAATTTTACAGCCATGGAGGAAGACATCATAGGTCTCCATAGCCGAGATGACGGCTGACAGCTCCTGGCCATTAAAGTTCAGCTTTCTCCTGTGTGTTTGCGGGGAACGGGAGCAGCCATCTCCGAACAAAAGTAACATCACTGCGGGGAGGGGGAGCAGGATATACTTTAGTGCCGGAATGGCGCTTCTACGGGCGCATTTAAACGCCCAACGGAAGGCATTGCGCTGACGTTTCCCGTGAAGTGGTGCCGACGGAAGTTGTGAGCATGCGCACAAAGGGGGCGAGTGGAGCCTCACTCACTGCGCATGCTCCGTGGTTGATGCGCTGAACGTAAGCCTCTGCGCTGGGCTCCGCCCATCATTTACATATGATCACACCCACTTCCCCTTGCGTCGGGTTACGCCAGCGCATTATCGTTACTCTGGCGCAAGTTTACGCGCAACTGCTATGTGAATTACAGGACTTGCGCTGAAAGGGTCTTCAGAGTAACGTAAATGAGAAGCGTTACTCCAGAGGAAAGATACTCTCATCTACCTGAATCTGGCCCAATATCTCATACATATACACGCACACACATACCTGTTTAGCCATTTAAAGGGGTTGTAAAGGTACAATATATATTTTTTCCTAAATAGCTTCCTTTACCATAGTGCAGTCCTCCTTCACTTACCTCATCCTTCCATTTTGCTTTTAAATGTCCTTATTTCTTCTGAGAAACCCTCACTTCCTGTTCTTCTGTCTGTAACTACACACAGTAATGGGAGGCTCTCTCCCTGGTGTGGAGTGTCGTGCTCGCCCCCTCCCTTGGACTACAGGAGAGTCGGGACGCCCACTAACACACAGCTCCTTTCTCTATCTGCAACGTAGAGAGCGTCCTGACTCTCCAGTAGTCCAAGGGAGGGGCGAGCATGACACTCCACACCAGGGAGAAAGCCTTGCATTACTGTGTGGAGTTACAGACAGAAGAACAGGAAGTGAGGATTTCTCAGAAGAAATAAGGACATTTAGAAGCAAAATGCAAGTATGAGGTAAGTGAAGGTGGACTGCACTAAGGTAAAGGAAGTTATTTAGGGAAAAAAATTGTACCTTTACAACCCCTTTAAGTTACCAGAATGTCTTTGGAGTGTGGGAGGAATCGGGAGTACTTGGAGGAAACCCACACAAATAAAAGGAAAACATGCAGATAGTGTCCTGGCCGCAATTCAAAAGAGAACTGAAGGGCTGCAAGGCAGGGGTGCCAACCACTAAAGAACTGTACACACGATCTGAAAATCGGACGACAGATTGCCCGACTTTTTCCGCTTAATAGTAGAAATTGAATAGGATTACTAAAGTCACGAAAATTCTCGTACGACAGAAAAAATAAATAAAAATGGCAAGTGATGTCATGTGTTGTAATGTATTTGGATTGTATTTTCGGACGATAACTATACTGACTAAACGATAATCGTACGATCTGGTATTGTACAATAATTTTTTTTTTTGTGCTTGTCTGATCGAATAATATTGGATGAATTGTGATCGACTCTCGAAAGGTCTGTACGAACAATCCCATTATCGCGCGATTCTTGCTTGGCAGAGTTTTTGTACGATATTGGGATCGTGTGTACGGGCCATATGCCCCCGTGCTGGGTTCAGAGATACTGGGCATGATGTCAGTGTGCCATGGTCTCACCCCTTTTTATGTTAGTTTGCACAGTGCTTTTCTTCTTTGGGGTCATTTTGGTTGTGTGATTCTGCCGCTCGCAACGCATCACCAGCAGCAAAGTCACAGGGGAGAGGTTTCCGTTTTACAAAGTGAATTTCCTTTCCTAGGGATTTTCTCACTTCCTGTTGTCTCCCTCCAGGAGTCATAAGTCGGATGTTTTGTAAGTCGGGGACTGCCTGTAAATAGTTACATGTTTTTTAACCACTTTCCCACCGAGCCATAGTAAAATGACGTCGGTGGGACCTTTCGTCCTTCAGACTGGACGTCATATGACGTCCTTGCTTTTTCCGGCCGCTAGGGGGCCCCCGCTGCATTTTTCGGGACCCGGTGCGCGTGACCGCCGGGCACCCGCGATTGCCCGCAATCACGGCAGAACCATGGATCTGGGTGTGTAAACGCACAGATCCATGTCCTGTCAGCGGTGAGGAGACTGATGTGTGTTCCCAGTACAGAGGAACACACATCGATCTCCTCCCCTTGTGAGTCCCCCTCCCCCTACAGTTAGAACATACTTTAGGGAACATATTAACCCCTTCAGCGCCCCTAGCGTTACCCCTTCCCTGCCAGTCACATTTACACAGTAATCAGTGCAGTTTTATAGCACAAATCGCTGTGTAAATGTGAATGGCCCCAAAAATGTGTCAAAAGTGTCCGATGTGTGCGCCGCAATGTCAGGGTCACAATAAAAAAATTGCAGATCGCCGCCATTACTAGTAAAAAAAAATGCCACAATTCTATTTCCTACATTGTAGACGCTAGAACTTTTTTTTTTTTTTTTTTTTTTACCAAAAATATGTAGAAGAATACGTATCGGTCTAAACTGAGGGGAAAGAAAAAAGGATGATATTTATTAAATCAAAAAGTAAAAAATATTGTGTTTTTTTTTTTTAAATTGACGCGTTCTTTTGTTTATAGCGCAAAAAATAAAAACCGCAGAGGTGATTAAATACCACCAAAAGAAAGCTCTATCTGTGAGAAAAAAAGGGTGTAAATGTTGTTTGGGAGCCACCTCCCACGACCGCGCAATTGTCATTCAAAGTGCGACAGCGCTGAAAACTAAAAATTTCGTCTTGGCAGGAAGGGGGGTGAAAAGGTATGGAAGTGGTTAAAGCTGAATGCCAGGAAACTTGAAAATGTTTCTTTGCTGTGGAGTTGCGGATGCAGTGCAAGGGTTAACCGCTCCTTTAGGTCTAAGACCCCTTTCACACTGGGGCATTTTTCGGGCGCTTTTTATTTTACGACTGTAAAGTGCCTGAAAGAAGCCTCATCTGCAATCCCAATGTGAAAGCTTGAGTACTTTCACACTGAGGCGCTGCGTTAGCAGGGCGTTAAAAAAAAGTCCTGCAAGCAGCTTCTTTGCAGCGCTTTAGGAGTGCCCCTTCCCATTGAGATGCTTTATTTAATGCCAAAGCGCCTGAAAAACGCCCCAGTGTGAAAGGGGTCTTAGCAGAGCTTTACCAGCATTTTTACTGGCGCTTTTTTTTAATGCCAAAGCAACCTGAAAAAACCCCAGGTGTGAAAGGGGTCTAAATTTAAAAGTATATTTACTTACTCCATCCTCCGTGTTGCTAGAATAGTACCTGCAGCGTCCTCTCCCCCATGCCTTAGAGGTCCTGATGTTGTCAAGACCAATGCAGGGTCCACAGCTTTGTGGACGCTGAGGGACCTTCTACCGCCAGAGCATGGGGGAGCACCGGCTGTTGGGAAGTGGAGCATTGTGTAAGTAAAATTACTTTTACTCTCCGCTAGACTAAGCAGAGTTAACCATTGCAGTGATTTTTTTTATTACCCCTCCCACAGCTCTGCTCTCTCTCCTTGTGCAGGATGACTGGTCTTGTCTCCGCCCCTTCCTGTAGTGTTCTGCAGGCAGCTTGTAATGGGTGGAGCCTGCTGTGCCCCTCCCACAGCTCTGCTCTTTACTTGTGCAGGGTGACTGATCTTGTCTCCGCCCCCTCCTGTAGTGTTCTGCCAGCAGCTTGTAATGGGTGGAGCCTGCTGGGCCCTTCCCACAGCTCTGCTGTCTCTCCATGTGCAGGATGACTGGTCTTGTCACCGCCCCCTCCTGTAGTGTTCTGCAGCCACTCTGTAATTGGTGGAACCTGCTGGGCCCTCCCACAGCTCTGCTCTCTCTCCTTGTGCAGGATGACTGGTCTTGTTTCCGCCCCTTCCTGTAGTGTTATGAATGCACCCTGTAATTGGTGGAACCTGCTGGGCCCTCCCATATTTCTGCTCTCTGCATAGGCTCTGTACAGCACAGTGAGGATGTATCTGCATTTGGAAAGGCATTTGGTGCTTAGAGTGGATTAGTGTCCTTTGTGGCTCTAGAAGAATATTCTGTATTTAAAAGAAAGTTTTTGTGCCCAGAGTTCATCTTTGTCATATTGCTGTGTTGGATCCGAACCCCTCACAACAATTTAGTGATAATCCTCCCATCCGCCATCTCGCTGTAAATCCCCTAATTTCACAGCAGGGTTCCGTTTTTCCTCCCATGGCAGCTGTTAGACGCATTTCGCTTTTTTACTTTTCTCCATTTTTATCTGTCTGCGCCCCGTCTGTTTACGATTTTCCTCTTCTTGGCCTTTGCGTTCTATGAAAAGCGCTGAGGTTTATTTGGAGGGAGAGGATTTGAGCGACAGATGGGGACAGACCAGAGCCGTAAATATGTCCAATATTCTTCTCCTCTGATTTACGGCATCAATAAAGGGCGGCTTTGTTTTCATGGAATAGCGGCTTTTTTTTATAAGGCCAGCTCACCTTCCCATTAAAGAAAAAGCTAATTAAAGGCTTCGCTTTATGGCCGCGGGATAAGGGGGAAGGTTTAATGGTATCAGGGGCAGCGGCGGCACAATCATATCTTCTGGTGACTTAACCGCCACTGTCTCTCTTTGTCTGGATTTTCTCTTCACAATTAAAGGAGACCTGAAGCGTAAAGAGAACCGGTCACTAGTGGGCTTGTGCAAGAATGTCATGATCCAGTCTTAACCCCTTCAGGAGTTGGGCTTTAACAAATAGACACCCTGCTTTTTTTTTTTTTTTTAAGAATGCATATTACAATCCAACTCTGGACTAATTGTTATTTTTTAATATCCCCAAGGAGGAATAAAAATAAATAAAACAACTCAAACAGCTGGAATACTTGCCCTTTCCTTGGTCCTGTCCCATGCAGTATCTCTTCTCTTCCACAAGATGTCCTCAGTCTTCTGTGTTGACCGATGTCCATCATTCATCTTGCAAAATAGCCGATACAGCCCAGGGCATCATTTTGCTTCCCCCCCCCCCCCCCCCCCCAAAGTGGTCACCATTTTGCATTCACAGTATAATGGTGCAGGTAATTCTTCTGTCCTAATGACAGTGTCCTCTTTTTGGATCATTCCAGTGTGAGTGTCAGAAGGGTGGCTTTGTTTTGTAAACAAACCCATGTGAACATTGTCATTGGCCATGATTGCCTGCCATTGGCTATTACCTAAGTGGGGCACAGGGTTTTGTGCTCCGAAACATAAGGTCATTGGTGTTGATTTACTAACAGTTAAATAACCGGTAATCCTATGTGGTAGAATACCGCAGGCCTTCCCTCTTTGCATGTCATAGTCCTCTCCTCTTCTGGAAGTGTCTAATCTCTATGCTGACCCAGCTCCCCCACCCCTCCCCTTGCTACAAATTATTTTAATACTTTGAATATTGTCGGTGACAAACTAGAAGCGCACAGAGAGAGCACACAGGCCCTGAAATGCTTGTGTTTATTGGAGAACATGGGTGTACAGGATGGGTGGCAATGGGACAGAGCCCAGAAAAACAGTCCACAGGGCAGCAATATATCACAGCACAGATAGACAGTCCATGGAATAGCAATATGGAAAACCCTGGATTAACAGTGCATGGAGAAGCTATACGGAATTGCAATTTATACCTGAGCTGGGGAGCAATCCTGCAACCTGATGCTTGGCTTATATGCAAGTTATTGTCATAAAAGTGTTTGGGGACCCGGGTCCTGCCCCATGTATCCATGCAAAAAAAGGTTTAAAAACTGACGTTTTTTTCAGGAGCAGTGATTTTAACAATAAAAGGGAAATATTCCTTTAAATTTCATACCTGGGGGGTGTGTATAGTATGTCTATAAAGTAGCGCTTTTTCCCCCGTGCTTAGAACTGTCCCTGCACAAACTGTCATTTCTGAAGGAATACAAGTCATTTAAAATCACTTGTGGCTATATTGAATTGTCGGCTCCCAGGCAATACAGAGAAAAGTCATTGAAAAAAATGCGTGTGGGTCACCACAAATTCAATTACCAGGGCCTTCAGGTCTGGTATGGTTTTTATGGGGAACAGGAAACCTGCATTGCATCAGAGGGGGGCAGAGTCGCGTCACTGGGTAAGCCCGGGTTTACCCCTGCGTCAGAGGGGGGCGGAGTCACATGACGGGGACGGGGCCACCGTCCTCGGCTACATAAGAGACCCGTCAGGCTGCCGCAACTTTATTCCTGGGGTGTCTCCGATGGAGGCAGGATGCTGTTCCTCGCTGCTCTGGACATCATCGCTGAAGACTGGAGAGGATATCATCCATCGCAGGATACCGACAGCGCTGGAGTGGAGATCAAGAGTGGATTGCCACCGCTTTTAATAAAGTTCTGTGTCTGTGTTTTTTTTTACACTTTTTAATTAAATTTTTTACATATTCTTTGTGAAATGGTAGGGGTACAATGTACCCTTTACCATTTGGGGATCCCCTTTGTTAAAGAAGTCTTCCAGATTCTGATAACCCCCTGCCCGCAGACCCCCGCACACCGGGCAAGGGTTGTGGGGATGAGGCCCTTGTCCCCATCAACATGGGGACATGGTGCTTTGAGGGGTCACAGACCCTTAAAGCATCCTCCCCATGTTGAGGGGACTTGGCCTGGTATGGTTCAAGAGGGGGATGCTCTTCCCCCCCCTCTTTTCCTGCCAGGTTGCGCGCTCGGATAAAGGGTCTGGTATGGATTTTTGGGAAGAACGCCACGCCATCTTTTTTTATTTGGGGCAGCCTTCCCCTAAAATCCATACCAGACCTGAAGGGCCTGTTAATTGGACCCCCACACATTTTTTTTTTATCAATGACTTTCAATGACTCTTCTCTGTATTGCCGGGAGCCGACAATTCATTATAGCCGCAAGTACTATTTAAATGATTTTTTTCCTTCAGAAAAAAAAACATTTTGTGCAGGGACAGTTCTAAGCATGGGAAACAAACACTGCTTTACAGGCATACTATACACCTCCCTAGGAATATTTTACTTTTATTGTTTCACTCTAAGCATTATTACAATCGCTTCTCCCGAAAAAACGGCCATTTAAAAAATAAAAATAAAATTGTATTGATACATGTCCCCTAGTGCAGGACCCGGGTCCCCAAACGTTTTATGACAATACCTTGCATATAGCCTTTTCATGTTCGTGTCCCATAGACTTTGACGGTGTTCGGATGTTCGAAGAAATGTATTGCCTGTTCGCATGTTCTGAACTGGGGGGTGTTCGGCTCATCCTTTTGGGTTGACAATGTCACTTGAGTGTCAGCTCTCCGTCTGCTGGGGCTACTGACATCATATCCATGATGGCGGTACTTGGCAACAGTCTCTGGGCGTTTGGATGTGAATAGAAGAGTAAATAACATATATAAATACACATATCATTTTTGTTCAAATGAATGGTCTGCCAATAGGGTCTATTTTATTGTACAGCCGTTTACATGATTTGTTTGTAATTCAGTTTGTGTGTTTTCTGATAAAGTTTCTTTGATGCAGGAGCTTAATAAGGAGCGATTAGAGGAAGTAAGTACTGACATCACCAGCATGTGCATTGCACTGATTGTACTAAGCTGTCCGCTGGCCACTGACCATGCTTTCTTTAGAGTGCTGTGGTTTGCTGTCTGAATGAGATGTGGTGTAACAATTGGACTCTGCAAGAATCGGAATATTCCACAATGTGTTTCTGTAATTGTGCAGACTTGCATAAAAATAACAGTACATGCCCCCCTTTAATTTTATTATATCTGACTGCTTGGCTGGATTTGGGGGGGGGGGGGTGGATTTGACCTGAAGTTGCTGGCTTGTCAGTGGCTTAAGCTTACACTGTCTCCAAGCTTGTGAGGAGGTGCACAATGGTATGAGAGCCCTGTAGATTTGAGGCTTTTGTTTGCTCCAGGTACAGAAGAGCATTTAGAGGAAAAAGATTTCAAATTGTTCAGATGGCTGAAAAATTAGCAAAAGTGTAGCAGACAGAATTCTGCGATGCAACACTACGGGCATCACCCGCAGAAGGAAAGAGGTTCTGATTATTCTATATAGATCTTTATCATTACAGAGATCACCAGCAGGCGAAAGGAGATCCTGATTCCTCTATATAAATCTTTGATTATCGCTAGATCTTTATTAAAGATCACCAGCAGAAGGAAGGAGTCCTGATTCCTTTATATAGATCTTGCTTATTACTATAGGAATCGCCAGCAGGATGAAGGAGATCCTAATTTCCCCTATATAGAGCTTTAGTTATCACTAGAGGGATCACCAGCAGGAGGCATTAGGTCCTGATCCTCTCTATGGATTGTTAGTTATTACTAGAGGGACCAAGAGCAGGGAGAATGAGGTTCTAATTCAACCATATAGATTTTTAGTTATCACTAGAGGGGTCACCAGCTGGAGGAATGAGGTCTTGATTTTCCTATATAGACATTTAGTGATCACTCAAGAGATAACCAGCAGGAGAGAGGAGGTCCTGATTCTTCTATTTAAATCTGTAGTTATCACTCAAGGGATCACCAGAAGGAGGTTTTGTTTCTACCATATAGATCTATAGTATTTCGATAAATCACCAGCTGGAGGAAAGTGGTCCTGATTCCTCTATATAGATTTAGTTATCTATAGAAGGGGTCAAAAGCAGGAGGAAGGAGGTCCTGATTACATAGTTACATAGTTAGTCGGGTTGAAAAAAGACACAAGTCCATCCAGTTCAACCATAAAAAAATAAATAAAATAAAAAACACATGGTAAAATCTCATACACCCAACTCCATACCCACAGTTGATCCAGAGGAAGGCAAAAAAAACAGCAGAGCGATGATCCAAATTGCTACAGCAGGGGAAAAAAATCCTTCCTGATCCCCCGAGAGGCAATCAGATTTACCCTGGATTGATTCTCTTTTAAAGATCTTTAGTGATTACCAGCAGAAGGAAGGAGGTTCTAATTCCACCATATAGATCTTTTAGTTATTATTCAAGGGGTCACTAGCTGGAGGAAAGTGGTTCTGATTCCCCTATATCACTATAAGGATCACCACCAGAAGGAAGGAGGCCCTGATTCTCCATTATAGATATTTAGGGATCACTAGGAGGAAGGAGTTCCTGATTTCCCTACATAGAACGTTGATGATCACTCAAGGTATCATCCGCAGGAGGAAGGGGGTTCTAAGTTCACCATATAGATCTTTAGTTGCCATTCGATGGATCACCAGCAGGAAGAATGAGGTCCTGGTTCCCCTATAAAGAGAGTGAGTTAGACTCTTTTAGAATACTGTCCAGTACTGGAGATTTCTAAATAGATTTTGATAAGACACAAATTTTGAGACTAGTAAGAAAAATGGGGAAAGGTCTGAAGGATAAAACCGGGAGAGACTTAGGAGTTTTAATCTGTAAAGTCTTAAGAAAAGAAGGGAAAGGGGAAACATGACTGAAATCTTTAAATACATTGTGACGGACCCCCGTACTCAGGATGAGTCTGTCCGCTGTAAATGCTTCCTTTGTCCGGTACCACACAATCCAAGACCCCTTAGCTCTCCCATTGACTAGTCGTAGCTCAGTGTAGGATAAAACATCAGACAGTTTATTAGAACCAGAATACAAGTCTTATATACAGTAGAAAAGGAGGTTCCCCCTTCCTGCTCATATTACTCTAACAATGCACCTGTAACCAGAAACATAAATTAACATGAGCTAATTAACTAATCCCTTAAAGCAGACAATGTGACTCCCTAACTACAATACACATTATCATACATATCAACACAGAACTCCTTCATACAATTGCAGGGTTAATTAGCACAACCAACAATGGGTGAATGTACATTATAGCAGACAGACAGGTGGCTGGAGTTGACATCAGCATCTTCTAACGGTATGTGTCCCAAAATTTTGAATCAGTCACTATTTCTAATATGGCATTTACAGGGTTCCCAGAGTCTGTGTGTCTTGGGGGGACATGGACCTGGATCCAAAGTAACACCACCTCAAGGGTCCCCAGGCATACAGCTCACAAAGAGCAACGTTCCCCCAAATGCCAGGGCCCATAATCAGTAGGCAAGAGGCCAGCATTCAGTCCCTTCCAAAAGCCTCTGTCTCGGCTAGGTCTGTCACATGCATGAAGGGTGTGAATAAGGTTCAAGAGTATTTTCAATATGAAGCTAAGATCAAGAATACGGGGGCATAAAACAGGACCTTAAATTAGCAAGAGGAAAGTCCAGTGCTAAACTTAGAAAATATTATTTTACCAAAAGGCTAAGTTTTAAACTTTGTTTCAAAACCTCCACGTTCTGATCACTTTTCAGAGGCGTTTGACAGGTGGTGAGGCCTCCTCACCATCTATTCCAGGGGTCCTCAATCTACGGCCCTCCATTTGTTCAGGAACTAACATTCCCATCATGCCTAGCCATGTCTGTGAATGTCAGAGTGTTACAATGCCTCATGGGACTTGTAGTTCTGCAATAGCTGGAGGGCCATAGTTTGAAGATCTTTGATCTATTCTAGCCCCGTAATTGCCACACCAAAGCAACTTGAGTGTAGCATTAAGCAGGCTCACTGTCAAATGACACTAAAAATAGATATCGGTATCGGCCAGTACGTGAGAAAAAGTATCGGTACACATGACCGTTTTTCGGGTTGTAAAAAATTACGTTTTTTTTTTTAATGTAGTTAATAACGATCGTGTGTGGGCTTCAGATCGTTTTTAGGGTTCTGAAAAACGGGCAAAAGAAAATTCAAACATGCTCTATTTTTTAACGTTGTTTTTAACGTTGTCGTTTTTTGTGTTGTAAAAATGTATCGTGTGTGGGCTTTAACGATGTGAAAAACCCGCGCATGCTCAGAAACAAGTTATGAGATGGGAGCGCTTGTTCTGGTAAAACTACCGTTCGTAATGGAGATAGCACATTCATCACGCTGTAACAGACAGAAAAGCGCGAATCGTCTTTTACTAACACAAAATCAGCTAAAGCAGCCCAAAGGTTGGCGCCATCCGCATGGAACTTCCCCTTTATAGTGCCGTCGTACGTGTTGTACTTCACCACGCTTTGCTAGAGCATTTTTTTTTTTTCACGATTATGTGTAGGCAAGGCCTTTTCTTTATCGTACATCACGGGACACAGAGCGCATAGCCATTACATATGGGTTATATGGGTACCTTCAGGTGTGGACACTGGTGTAATCAACTTCACAGGAAGTTCCTCCCTATATAACCCCCTCCCACCGAGAGTGCTTTAGTTTTTTCGCCAGTGTCTTAGGTGTTGGTCACGTCTAGCTGTCCCTCGGAGGTCTCGGGACCCAGGATAGTTAGCCGGATCCGTCCGAAGTGCTTCAAAGCCAAGGAGTACGGTACCCGGGCCCTGCCTGCGTGGGGTGTTGCCTATAATGCCTCTCCTTGGAGGGCTGGATTCTGGGCTCCAGTGCCTTGGTCTCTCCCAGGACTAAACGCTACTGATGCCAGGATGCTATATAGGTCCAGGGGTGTGGGTTCCTTAAACACAGGACCCCGGTCCCTGAAGGTCCGAGACAATACCCACGGAGATGGGAGAAGATTGGGCCTCTTGCAGTTTGCAATACCCTGCGGCGTGGAGCAGGTAAGAGGGAACCTGCGGGACTTGGTTCGACAGTAGGTATCCCCCTGGGGGTTCTGGGTTGGCTAATGGTATGCTTGTGCATCAGCCACTATCTCCACTATGTCTTTTTAGGCAGGATGGGATGTACTAATGTTTACCCAGATAACATGTAGATATATGTATACTTGTTTAAGATATATATTTGCTACTCACCCCAGGTCTGCCTGTTAGCATTGATACTGCAGCCCCACATACTATAAAGAGGGAATTGCTGGTGAAAACTCCTGTTTCTTAGGAAGCCTATGGGGACAGCTTCCTCTCTGTGTGCACTACAGTAAGGATTAGTGCTTACCTGGTGTCTGTTGGTGCTGTTGGCGCTGGTCCATGTTTTTCCTCTGCTCTCTGCTTCCTCCATGTTGTTTCAGCGTGGGGGGGGGGGTGCGCGCGCGTGGGCGCGTGCACGCCGCCTTTTATAGCGTCGGCGTGCGTTGGGGGGGCGGGCCAGCAGCGTCAGGGTCAGTTAAAAGTAAAACGTTTCTCTCTGGCTGGTCTTTTCCCTCCTGGAAGCAGAGGAAGAAGGACACAGAGCGCGCAGCTGGGTCTTTTGGCCACAGTGACACCCAGTGGCGGTTTGTGGATCTTCAGGTCTAGGACTTAGTTCCACTATTGACCAGAAAAAAAAAAAAGTTTTTTTGCTTAAAGGGACTCAGCCTTAGATCCAGCAGTATCTGAGTCAACCTTGGACTCCGGCTAACGGGCATTGGTGTTGCAATACTCACAGGTTTTCCTCAGTATTGCCACCTCCCAGGCGGGAAAAAAAAATAATAAAAATTTTTTTTTGTGAAAAAAAAAAAAAAAATATATATATATATATATATATATACAACATTTTTCATTTTCCTCAGCCTGTTCTCATATTAATTACTCCTAGCTACAACAGTCAGGTGTTGGCTATAGGGGTGACTCAAGGTTGTGCAATGGCTCCAAAGGGATCAGGACCAGCCAAGGCTGCAAAAGGTGCCAAGAAACAAAAGGGGTCTCCATCGGGGTCAGAGGATTTGGGCCAGGCTTCAACGGCCCCACCCTCACCAGTTAGACCACCGAGTAGCATAGTACAAGAGCCATTGGGGGTGCTGGGGGCAGAGGCGGCCCCCGATCCACCCATTCCCGTTTACGTAACGGAAGAAATGCTAGCGACCACCCTGGGTGGGCTAGAGAAAAGGTTAACTGCTTTGTTTGCCCGCCCTTTGCCAAGTAGCAAACGGGCTAGATCCCCCTCACCTAGTTTGGTGTTTTCAGATGCGGAGGTCTCCTCTTCGGAGGAACGGGACCCACAAGGGGATCAAGCAGACCCAAGTCCCGACGGTTCAGACATGGAGGGTTCCACTGTAGATGAATATTTTTCGGCCTCTCAAGCAGAGAGCCTGTGGATCCAGTCTTTGACCGATATGGTTCGCACTGCTTTTAAACTTCCAGTGCCAGAACTAGTAGCCCCTGTGGTATCCTCATTGGGTTCTTTAAAGGCTCCATTAACTTGTGTGTCTTTTCCGATTCACCCCCTTCTGCGGAGCGTGATTTACCAGGATTGGGCTCGACCTGATAGGATCTTTATCCCTCCTAAGAGGTTCTCTATTCTCTATCCTATGGAAGAGGAATTTTTAAAGAAATGGGCACTCCCCACAGTGGACGCGGCCATTTCCTGCGTGAATAAATCCCTGACCTGTCCGGTTGAAAATGTCCAGATGTTCAAGCATCCGGTCGACAAAAAATTAGAGACCCTACTGAAGGCTTCTTTCACCACAGTAGGTGCCATGGTTCAGCCAGCGGTGGCAGCCATTGGCGTTTGTCAGGCCTTAAAGGATCAGGCAAAACAGATATTAAAGGACATGCCGGCTCAGCAAACTCGTGAATTAGCAGATTTCCCTAGGGCTCTCTGCTTTGCAGTAGATGCTATTAAGGACTCCATCCAACAGGCATCCCGTTTATCTCTGCTGGTGGTTCACATGCGTCGTCTTTTGTGGCTAAAGAACTGGTCAGCAGAGGCACCCTGCAAAAAGCTTTTAGCAGGGTTTCCCTTTCATGGGGGAAGACTATTCGGTGAAGACCTAGATAAATATATCCAAACCATATCAAGTGGTAAAAGTTCTTCCTTACCGGTCAAGAAAAGACCGCGTGGGCCGCGTTTAAACGACAGGCCTTTGCAGGCTCGGCCCCTTCGACTTCCCGTCAGTATCGACGGCCTCCCGGGCGTTCAGCAGTTAATAGCCGCCCACAGGGACAAGCCGCGGCAAACAAGAGGCCCTGTTCTCGCAAGCCGGCTAAACCAGTCATCAAGTCAGATTCATGAAGGGGCGCCCCCACTCTCTTGGGTGGGGGGAAGACTTCAGTTTTTCTCCGAAGTCTGGAAGGCCAGAATTCCCGACTCTTGGGTTCGGTCCGTGGTAGCCATAGGCTACAAACTAGAGTTTCGAGAAATCCCCCCTCCTCATTTTCAGGGGTCAAGTCTTCCAAGCGACCCGTTAAAGAGGGCCTCTCTCGTAAAGGCGTTGGATCGCCTCTTGCTCCAAGAAGTAATTGTAGAAGTACCAACCCAAGAAAGGGGTCTGGGATTCTACTCCAACCTTTTTTATTATACCAAAACCCAATGGCGACGTCAGGCCTATCCTAGACCTCAAACGCCTAAATTGCTTTCTAAAGATTCAGACCTTTCGTATGGATTCCATACGTTCAGTGACAGCCAGCCTGCATCAAGGCGACTTTCTAGCATCTATAGACATAAAGGATGCATATCTGCATGTGCCGATCTACCCAGCACATCACAAGTTTCTTCGTTTTATGATAGATCAAAGTCATTTCCAGTTCGTAGCCCTCCCTTTCGGGTTGGCAACAGCTCCGCGGGTATTCACAAAGGTGTTAGCCCCGGTGCTAGCCGTCCTAAGGACAGAAGGCATTTTGGTCCTGGCATACCTGGACGATCTCCTGGTTATCGACAGATCAGCTTCCAACCTCAATCATGCAGTAGTCCGCACAGTTCGGCATCTACAAGAATTCGGGTGGGTTGTGAACCAAGGAAAATCGAGGTTGCAACCCACAAGACAGTTGGAATATCTAGGCCTTCGGTTAGATACAGAATGCCAGAGGATATTTTTACCTCAAGAAAAGATCAGGTCATTGACTCAAACAATTCAAATAGTCCTAGGCAAAAAGAGGCCGACTATTCGCCTATGCATGCGACTGCTGGGAAAGAGGGTAGCCGCCTTCGAAGCAGTGCCCTATGCCCAGATCCATACCAGAGTTCTCCAGGCAGCTATTCTCTCTGCTTGGAACAGGTCCATACAGGCATTAGACCGTCCATTAGGTCTTTCCCCAGGAGTCAGGCGCAGCCTGTACTGGTGGCTGGTCCCTCAAAAATTGTCAAAAGGGAAAACCTTTTGCCCCATCACGTGGAAAATAGTAACCACAGATGCCAGCCTAACAGGTTGGGGGGCAATCTTAGGAAAACGGACCCAGCAGGGACAGTGGTCAGAGGCAGAAAGTCTGCTTCCCATCAATGTCCTAGAGATCAGAGCTGCTCGGTTGGCCCTGGTCGCCTGGACTCTCCCCCTGCAGGGTCTGCCAGTAAGGATACAGTCCGACAATGCCACGGCGGTGGCATACATAAACCACCAGGGGGGCACAAGGAGCCTAGCGGCTCAAAGGGAAGTAAACCTGATTTTCTCATGGGCCAAAGCCCATGTACCCTGCATCTCAGCAGTGTTCATCCCAGGGATAGACAATTCTCAAGCAGATTTTTTGAGTCGTCAACAGTTACTCCCGGGAGAGTGGTCTCTTCACCCCCAGGTATTCCAAGAGATTTGCCAAAGATTCGGAGTTCCCGATGTGGACATCATGGCAACAAGATTCAACAAGAAATTGGACAAATTCGTATCCCGAGCCAGGGACCCCTCGGCCTACGGGACCGATGCATTGGTTTGCCCCTGGCACCAGTTTTCTCTCCTGTATGCGTTCCCTCCACTACAGATGATTCCCCGCCTTCTACGAAGGATCAGGGTGGAGCGCAGGCCGGTGATCCTGGTGGCCCCAGCCTGGCCCAGAAGGGCTTGGTACGCACTCATCGTGAGGATGTCAGTAGGGGCACCGTGGCCACTCCCCCTGCGCCCAGATCTGCTGTCTCAGGGCCCGATCTACCACCCTGCTTCACAGCAGCTAAATTTGATGGCTTGGCAGCTGAATCCCTAATTCTTAAGGGCAGAGGCCTCTCAGCCCAGGTCATATCTACGTTAATTCAGGCTAGAAAGTCAGTCTCTAGAAATATCTATTACAGAGTCTGGAGGACCTATGTGGAGTGGTGCGAGTCTCAAGGAGGGCATCCTCGCAAGTTTGTTATTGACAGGATCTTGCGATTCCTCCAGGTTGGCGTTGACAAGGGGGTGGCTCTTAGTACTCTAAAGGGGCAGGTGTCTGCCTTATCGATATGGTTTCAAAGGCCTTTGGCCACACATTCGCTTGTGAAAACCTTCTTGCAGGGGGTCTTGCATGTGAATCCCCCTATTAGAGCTCCCCTCTGCCCCTGGAATTTAAATCTGGTCTTGTCAGCTTTACAAGGGCAGCCGTTTGAACCTCTGACAGAAATCCCTCTTGTGCTGCTAACCCGAAAGTTGGTTTTCTTGGTGGCTATGGCTTCGGCCAGAAGGGTCTCCGAGCTGGCAGCCTTGTCTTGCAGGGAACCGTACCTGATTCTGCATAAGGACAGAGTGGTTCTGCGGCCTCAACCTTCTTTCCTTCCTAAGGTCATATCCAGTTTTCACTTGAATCAGGACCTAGTCCTACCATCCTTCTTTCCTACTCCCCAGTCCAGAGAGGAAAGACTGCTTCATACTTTGGACGTGGTCCGAGCCATGAGGGTTTATCTCAAGGCTACAGAGAAGATTCGGAAAACAGATGTGCTTTTCGTTCTTCCGGATGGCCCCAAGAAGGGTCAGCCGGCTGCCAAGTCTTCCTTGGCTAGGTGGATTAAGCAGCTGATTTTTCAGGCCTATGGTCTGAAGCGCGTTCCACCTCCCTTATCAGTTAAAGTCCATTCTACGAGGGCCATGAGTGCCTCCTGGGCGGCACACCATCAGATCTCTATGGCACAGGTTTGCAAAGCGGCAACCTGGTCTTCCGTACATACGTTTACTAAATTTTATAAGTTGGACGTCACAAAGGCTACGGACGCAGCATTTGGGCAGGCGGTCCTACGGGCAGCAGTATAGAATCCTCTGGCCCGGTTCACGCCCCCTTTTTTTCTGTTGGGTGGAGCTATTTTACCTCCTGATAATGTTTTTTGTTTGGCTATTTTTGGCCTTACGATCTCCCTCCCTTCATGGAGCATTGCTTTGGGACATCCCATATGTAATGGCTATGCGCTCTGTGTCCCGTGATGTACGATAAAGAAAAGAGGATTTTTAATAACAGCTTACCTGTAAAATCCTTTTCTTGAAGTACATCACGGGACACAGAGCTCCCACCCCTCTTTTGGGGAACATTGTGTAACCTCGGAGAAATTGCTTGCTACAAAACTAAAGCACTCTCAGTGGGAGGGGGTTATATAGGGAGGAACTTCCTGTGAAGAATTACACCAGTGTCCACACCTGAAGGTACCCATATAACCCATATGTAATGGCTATGCGCTCTGTGTCCCGTGATGTACTTCAAGAAAAGGATTTTACAGGTAAGCTGTTATTAAAAATCCTCTTTTTAATGATCGGGTTGAAAAAAATGTTTTTTTTCTAGAGCCGGAAAAACTTCATTTTCTACAACCCGAAAAACGGTCGTGTGTACGCGGCATTAGTCTTAAAAAAAAAAAAACTGGTATCGGTGCTTCCCTAGATCTAGGATTAGTGGTTGGTTCATCCAACTTTCATCCAGTCATAATCAAAAATATATGTTTTGGTTGGGATGACCCTGTGTGTGTCGGTTCACATCTACGTGGCTTCAGAGTCGCATTACTTTTGACAGCCGACATCCTGCGTGACTTCATTGTCGCTTGCTTGTGACTACATTAACCACTTGCCGCCCGCCCTATAACAAAAAGACGTCGGCAAAGTGGTTTAAATATCCTGACTGGACGTCATATGACGTCCTTAGGATATTGGGCCGCCACCGAGGGCGCGCATCATGGCGATCGTTGTTGCAGGGTGTCAGTCTGACACCCCGCAACACTGATCTAGGTAAAGAGTCTCTGACGCTTTTGATGAGACTTTGAACTCTTTTCTTTCCCGCCCATCAGTGCCGCCTATCAGTGCCCCATCAGTGCCGCATATTGGTGCCCATCAATTCCACCTCATCAGTGCCACCTCATCTGTGCCCATCAGTGCCGCCTTATCAATGCCTGTCAGTGCAGCCCCATCAGTGCCCATCAGTGAAGGAGAAAACATACTTATTTACAAAGTTTTGTAATGGAAAAAAAAAAAGCATTTGTTTTTCAAAATTGTTGGTCTTTTTAAAAAAAAATTCGCAGAAAATACAAATCCCAGAGGGGATCAAATACCACGAAAAGAAAGCTCTATTTGTGGGAACAAAATGATACAAATTTAGTTTGGGTACAGTGTAGCATGACTGCGCAATTGTCATTCAAAGTGCAACAGCGCTGAAAGCTGAAAATTGGTCTGGGCAGGAAGGTGTAGAAGTGCCCGGTATGAAAGTGGTTAACAGAAGTCTATTAAAGTCGCGATGAAGACGACCAAAAGTAGTGCAGGAACCTTTTTCGCACTTTTCATGGGACTTTGAACTCTCAAGTCGCCTGACAAGTGGCGGCAGTGTGAACCGGCAATCATTGGCATGGATCTGTTGTTTACAAATGCATGATTGGCCTGGATTACTGAAGCTGTTTGTTTATGAAGAGTGTTAATACCGTTTTACTCACCTTGTCTGTCCTCCGGGCGGCCATGTTTTCCCAGTGGAGGTTTTGTCTCCCGTCTGTTGCCTGTGCTTGTAGTGAAGTGTGTACAGCTGTCACTCTGCATGTCTTTTGTCACTCGCTGACTGAAGAGAGCCGTGTTATCCGAGGGAATGGAATGACTGGACGGAGTTTTTTGGTGTTTGAATCTTGTTACTTCCAAATCCGAGAGGTTTGTGTTACCAGCTAATTATAAAGCCGGGTTCGCACTATGAGCTTGGTTAAATGAAAAAAAAATGTCGGCTCCGGTCAGAGCCGCTGTACTAACTATGCAAAATTAGTGCAGGGATCTCCCTTGCTGAGCTGTTGTGTTCTGACAGGACGCCCCCCCCCCCCCAGCCAGAACACTCCGATCAGCGCTCTCTGCCATTGGCTGACAGCTCTGATCTGGAGTTGGTCGGCTGCTGGTTTTCCAGGATGCTCGCCTGACAGAAGCCAGCCGGACAGACCCACATACACACAGGCCGAATACCGGTCGTTTTTGTTTTTGAATTGGCCGATGTCTCCTGACAGTCGGTGCGTGTGTAGCAGGTGTAAAGGTAAAAATGTTTTCCCCTAAATAGCTTCCTTTACTTTAGTGCAGTCCTCATTCACTTACCTCATCCTTCCATTTTGCTTTTAAATGTCCTCCAGAAGAGGAGGCTCGAGGCCACTCTGTGCAAAACCAACTGCACTGAGGAGGCACGTATGACATGTTTTTCTTTCTCGTACATCACGGGACACAGAGCGGCATATTCATTACTATGTGGGTTATATGGAGTACCTTCAGGTGTGGACACTGGCAATCTCAAACAGGAAGTCCCCTCCCTATATAACCCCCTCCCCTAGAGGGAGTCCCTCCGTTTTTTCGCCAGTGTCTTAGGTGTTGGTCACGGAATAGCTTTGCTCCACATCCTTGGGATTAAGGGCGGGCTAACCGGATCTGTCCAAGGAGCCTCAGTGCCAAAGTGGACAGTACCCGGGCCCCAAGCCGTGGGGTTTTGCCTATAATGCTCCTCTTTGGAGGGCTGGACCCTGGGCCCAGGACTTGGAGTTTGTAAAAACCATAAGTTCCTGTTTGCCAGGGTGCTATATAGGTCCAGGACAGTGGGTACCTTCATAGGACCCCAGGGCCTGAAGGTCTACTACGCTACCCACGGAGATGGGAGAAGATTGGATCAGTTTGCTGGACAAACATCCTGCAGCATGGAGCAGGTAAGGGAGAGCCTGCGGGACTTGGTTCGACAGCAGGCTCTCCGGGGTAACCTAAAAGGGGGATAGCCTAAGTATGCTCTGCATGGGCAACCTTGTTCACTATGTCTAAGAGAGACAGGATGACACCCCTTTTCTCCCCCATCACTAGGTTCCCCTGTCTAAAAATGTGTTGCTAGCTAAACCTGCTGTTTCTTCCTAGGGCTAGTAAGGATCCCTAGGGGCCTTTGGAGAGTCCTACCTGACCGGGGGTTTGAATCTGCCGCCTGTTTCTGCGTTCCTGGATCTCCAGCAGCGCGGCTCCTCCATGTTCCTCCTGTTTCCGGCATACGCGCGCGCGCGCGCACGTCTTATAGACGTTTTTCGCGCCGTTCAGACAGGAGGGCGGGGGGGGGGGCGTGCCTGCGGCGTCATACAGGGGCGCGCCTTTGGGCTGTTATAGACAGCAGGCATTGTCAGTGCTCAGTCTGAGGCTGATTTTCAGAAGGAGAGGACGCAGAGCGGCAGAACAGTGACTCCCGGTGGCGGAAGAGGGGTAGTACATGCTGGACTTTGTTCCAATGCCTTTTTTGTTAAGCCAGGAAATTCCCCTTTTTGCAGCAGGTTGGAGGCTGGCAAACTTAGTTTGGGGTCACTGTATGTGGTAAAAAGAAAATATATAATATATATTTAAAAAAAAAAAAAAAAAACATACGGGATCCCATCAGTTTTTGGGCATTAGTGATCTATTGTTCCCTAAACTCTGGTTTTGTACTCCTGCCCACTACAGTCTGTTGTGTGGGCGGAGTCCCTCGATTTTGTATTATGGCTTCCAAAGGTTCGGGGTCAAAGGGTACAAAAAAGACCAAAAAACAAAAGGGTTCCCTTTCTGATTCTGATGATATGCCGATACTTTCCCCGCAACTTATTAACATAAAAAGCGCCTTGGATGAGCCATTAGGGGGATCTGGTGCGGAGGCTGGCCCAGATCAGCCCAGCCCTGTGTTTATCACAGAGGAGATGCTAGCCGTATCCCTAGGGGGGCTAGAAGAGAGAATAGCAGCATTGATCGCTAGAGCTATTCCTGGTAAGAAACGGGTTAGATCCCCATCACCAAGAGGTGTATCCTCAGATGCTGAGATTCTCTCTCTGGAGGAATTGGAATCACAGGAGGATCAACTAGACCTGAACCAAGAGGGTTCAGGGATTGAGGGGTCTGCCTCGGAGGAACCATTTTCGGACTCCCAGACAGAAAGACTGTGGGTACAGTCTTTGACGGACATGGTCCGCTCGGCATTTAGTTTACCATTGCCAGAGCCTCAGGTTCCTCCGGTATCCTCTCTGGGCTCTTTGAAAGCTCCGTTAAGCAACGCAGTTTTTCCAGTCCATCCTCTTTTGGAGGAATTGATCTTTCGGGATTGGGTACGGCCGGACAGGATTTTTCTGCCACCGAAAAGATTTGCGGTCATTTACCCCATGGAGGAAAAATTCTCCAAGAGGTGGAGGCTCCCAGTGGTGGATGCAGCCATCTCATGTGTGAATAAATCACTAACTTGCCCGGTGGAAAACATACATATGTTTAAAGATCCGGTTGATAAACGGTTAGAGACACTTTTAAAAGCATCCTTTGCTACGGCAGGAGCAGTGGTGCAGCCAGCGGTGGCTGTGATTGGTGTTTGTCAGGCGTTAAAAGACCAGACAAAGGAAATGTTAAAGGACATGCCTACCCAACAAGCAGAAGAGTTTTCTGACATTCCCAGAGCTCTGTGTTTTGCTGTAGATGCTATAAAAGATTCCATCCAGCAGGCCTCTCGTTTATCACTATTTTTGGTGCACATGAGAAGGCTCTTATGGTTGAAGAACTGGGCGGCGGAGCCCCCATGCAAAAAGCTTCTGGCAGGGTTTCCCTTCCATGGAGGACGACTCTTCGGAGAGGATCTGGATAAATATATTCAGACTATTTCAAATGGCAAGAGTACCCTTTTACCGGTCAAAAAGACATTCCGGGCTCCTACATTTAAAAGGCAGCTCTTTCCTGTCTCGGGGCCCTCAAATTCCAGGCAGTATCGACGGCCGCCTGCACGATCCAACGTTAACAGTAGATCGCAGGGACAGGCCCCTGGGGGTAAGAGGCCGTGGTATCGCAAGCCGTCAAAGACAGCCCCTAAGTCGGCCTTATGAAGGGGCGCCCCCACTCTCGCGGGTGGGGGGAAGGCTTTGTTTCTTCTCAGAAGTTTGGGAAGCCAAGATCCCCGACAAATGGGTCCGGGCATCTGTAACCACTGCCTCATTTTCAAGAATCAAGGCTTCCAAGAGATCCAGCAAGGAAGGCCTCAATGCTGGCAGCTTTGGATCACCTGCTTTGCCAGGACGTAATTATAGAAGTGCCAGCCCAAGAGCAAGGGCTAGGTTTCTATTCCAATCTCTTTGTCATACCAAAGCCCAACGGCGATGTCAGGCCAATCTTGGATCTAAAGAGGTTAAACGGTTACCTAAGGGTTCGTTCCTTCCGGATGGAATCCATCCGGTCAGCAGCCGCCGCGCTTCAGGAGGACGATTTTCTGGCCTCCATAGACATAAAGGATGCTTACCTTCATGTACCAATCTTTCAGTTGCATCAAAGATTTTTACGCTTCGCGGTGGGGCAGCGACACTTCCAATTTAGGGCGCTCCCCTTCGGGCTGGCCACGGCCCCCCGGGTATTCACGAAGATCCTAGCCCCAGTTCTGGCCAATTTAAGGATCCAGGGGGTCACAGTCCTAGCATACTTGGACGACCTTTTAATCATAGATCACTCACGGTCGGGTCTGCAAAAGGCAGTAAACCTCACGGTTCGGTACCTCGAAGAATTCGGCTGGGTCCTAAACCGGGGAAAGTCAGCGTTCCAGCCTACAAAGCAGTTGGAATACCTCGGCATGAGGTTAGACACAGAACGGCAAAGGGTGTTCCTGCCCCTGGTAAAGATCGAAGCTATCAAGGGGTTGGTTCAGTTGGTTCTAAACAAGAAAAGACCAACTATTCGCCTGTGTATGCGAGTACTAGGCAAGCTAGTGGCCACGTTCGAGGCAGTACCATACGCTCAGATTCACACTCGCGTCCTACAGGCAGCCATTCTAGCAGCCTGGGGCAAGAGGGCACATGCCTTAGAGTCCCCTTTGACGCTATCATCAAGGGTCCGACAAAGCCTGGCCTGGTGGTTGAACCCTCAGAACCTTCTAAAGGGAAAATCCTTCAGCCCTGTTGTCTGGAAGGTAGTTACCACAGACGCCAGCCTGGCAGGCTGGGGGGCGGTCTTCGAGGGGTTCTCTCGCCAGGGAACTTGGGTGAGAGCAGAAAGGCAGCTCCCCATCAATATCTTGGAGATCAGAGCTGCTCGCCTAGCCCTTCTGGCATGGACCTCAAGATTAAAGGGGTTCCCGGTGAGAATCCAGTCAGACAATGCCACGGCGGTGGCATACATAAACCACCAAGGGGGAACCAGGAGTCAGGCCGCTCAGAGGGAGGTGAGCTTGATTTTTCAGTGGGCAGAGGTTCATGTACCCTGCATTTCGGCGATATTCATTCCCGGAGTGGACAACCTGCAGGCAGACTTCTTAAGTCGCCAGAGTCTGTTGCCAGGGGAGTGGTCTCTGCATCCCCAGGTCTTTCAGACAATCTGCCAGAGGTGGGGAATGCCGGACGTAGATATAATGGCATCCAGGTTCAACAAGAAACTAGACAGGTTCGTGTCTCGAGCGAGGGATCCGATGGCCTGCGGAACCGATGCGTTGGTTTGCCCTTGGCATCAATTCAAACTTCTATATGCATTCCCTCCACTACAGTTACTCCCTCGCCTGTTGCGCAAGATCAGAGTGGAGCACAAGCCAGTCATTCTAGTAGCTCCGGCTTGGCCCCGGAGGACTTGGTACTCACTAGTCCTGAAGATGGCAGTGGGAGACCCTTGGACTCTTCCTCTACAACCAGACCTACTCTCACAAGGCCCGATCCTCCACCCTACATTACAGCGTCTAAATTTGACGGCCTGGAGGCTGAATCCCTGATTCTCAGGGGTAGAGGTCTGTCTAGGCAGGTAATCCCTACCCTGATTAGGGCTAGAAAGCCGGTCTCCAGGGTGATTTATTACAGGGTGTGGAGGAACTACGTAGGCTGGTGTGAATCCAAAAGATGGAATTCCCGCAAATATACTATTGATAGGGTGTTAAGTTTTCTCCAGCTAGGAGTGGATAAAGGCCTGGCACTAAGCACCATCAAGGGACAGATCTCAGCTCTGTCAGTGTGGTTTCAGAGGCCGCTGGCCACCCACTCGCTGGTAAAGACCTTCTTACAGGGGGTCTTGCGTATTAATCCTCCTGTCAAGTCACCAATTTGTCCATGGGACTTAAATCTTGTCCTGTCCACTTTACAGAAACAACCCTTTGAGCCGTTGGCTGAGATTCCTTTAGTCTTACTGACAAGAAAGTTGGTTTTCTTGGTCGCCATAGTTTCGGCCAGGAGAGTGTCAGAATTAGCAGCCTTATCGTGTAAGGAACCATATCTCGTTCTGCATAAGGACAGGGCAGTTCTCTGGCCCCATCCTTCCTTTCTACCAAAGGTTATATCCAAATTTCACTTAAACCAGGATTTGGTACTTCCATCCTTCTTTCCAAAACCTACATCTAGAAAGGAGGGGTTGCTGCATACCTTGGATATTGTCCGGGCCATGAAGGCCTATCTTAAAGCTACAGAAAAGATCCGGAAGACAGATGTATTATTCGTTCTACCAGATGGCCCCAAGAAGGGGCAGGCAGCTGCAAAATCCACCATCTCGAGATGGATTAGACAATTAATCATTCAAGCCTATGGTTTGAAGAGGTTGCCTCCTCCGTTGTCGGTAAAGGCCCATTCTACCAGGGCCATGGGCGCCTCTTGGGCAGCACACCATCAGATCTCTATGGCTCAGATATGCAAGGCGGCAACGTGGTCATCAGTCCACACGTTTACAAGGTTTTATCAACTAGACGTGAGAAGGAATGCGGATTCTGCCTTTGGACAGGCAGTACTACAGGCTGCAGTTTGAAATCCTCGGGATCAGAAGCACCCTTGGTTATAAAAAAAAAAAAAAAAGTTTTTTCTTGACTAAGTTGGAATTATTATTATTATTTGAGTTTACCTCTAAATTGAATCCTTCTTTGGAAGATGTCTCCCTCCCCTCATTAAAGCATTGCTTTCGGACATCCCACATAGTAATGAATATGCCGCTCTGTGTCCCGTGATGTACGAGAAAGAAAAAGGGATTTTTAAATACAGCTTACCTGTAAAATCCTTTTCTTGGAGTACATCACGGGACACAGAGCTCCCACCCCTCTTTTGGGTGACCATTTTGGGAGGCATACTGCTTGCTACAAAACTGAGGGACTCCCTCTAGGGGAGGGGGTTATATAGGGAGGGGACTTCCTGTTTGAGATTGCCAGTGTCCACACCTGAAGGTACTCCATATAACCCACATAGTAATGAATATGCCGCTCTGTGTCCCGTGATGTACTCCAAGAAAAGGATTTTACAGGTAAGCTGTATTTAAAAATCCCTTTTTTTTGTTTTGTTTTTTAAAGAAAATAACTTATCCTTCAAAGGGGTTGTAAGTGCAGTCCTCCTTCCATCCTTCCATTTTGCTTTTAGGGCTCTTTCACACGTGCAGTCCGTTTTGCGGTCTGCTCCGTGTGTCCGTCGGCTCAGCTGGGGGGTCTCCGCTGAGCTGTCGGGCGGACAGGGCGGTCCCCGCACACTGTGCTGGGACCGCCCTGTCTCTCCTCCGCTCTCCCCTATGGGGAATCGGATGGAAACGGACCATCTGTCCGTTTTCATCCGATCCGTTCGGCCGGACGGAAGAAAAATAGGACATTCTTCCGTCCGCAAAAACGGATGCGGATCTAGCGGACGTTAGCGGATGCATCATCCGCTAACGGATCCGCTCCCATAGGGAAGCATTGAGGTCCGTTAACGGACGTCCAAAAAACGGACGAACTGAACGGACGTGTGAAAGAGCCCTTAAATGTTTTTTTTCTTCTGAGAAATCCTCACTTCCTGTTATTATTATTATTATTATTATTATTATTATACAGGATTTATATAGCGCCAACAGTTTACGCAGCGCTTTACATCAGGGAAGACAGTACATTCACAATACAAATCAATACAGGAGGGATCAGAGGGCCCTGCTCGTAAGAGCTTACAATCTAGAAGGGAGGGTCAAGTGGAACAAAGGGTAGTTAGCTGTGGGGGATGGTCAGATGGACTCAAATGAAAAGTGCAGTTGCTAGGTGTGGGAAGTGTAGGCTTCTCTAAAGAGGAGGGTTTTCAGGGATCCTCTAAAAGCTAATAGAGAGGGAGATAGACGGATAGATTGGGGTAAGAAGTTCCATAGGCTTGGAGAGGCTCTGGAAAAGTCCTGGAGACGAGCATGGGAGCAGGTGATGAGAGAGCTAGAGAGTAGGAGGTCTTGAGAAGAACGAAGAGAGCGATTATGTTGGTATTTAGAGACTAGGTCAGTGATGTAGCTGGGGGCAGAGTTGTGGATGGCTTTGTAGGTAATTGTTAGTAGTTTGAATTTAATTTGTTGGGTGAGCGGAAGCCAGTGGAGGGATTGGCAGAGAGGAGCAGCAGAGACAGAGCGGTTGGTAAGGTGGATGAGTCTGGCAGCAGCGTTCATGATGGACTGAAGGGGAGATAGTGTGCACTGGTAAGCCAGTGAGAAGGTAGTTGCAGTAGTCAAGGCGAGAGATGACCAGGGAGTGAATCAATAGTTTTGTGGTGTCATTGGTTAGAAAGGGGCGTATTTTGGAGATGTTGCGAAGGTTGAGGCGGCAATTTTTGGACAGAGATTGAGGTTTAAAGGACAGTTGAGAGTCCAAGACTACACCTAGGACTTTGACATGTGAGGATGGGCTGATAGTTGTGCCATCAATTTTGACAGAGAGATCAGGGGAAGAGACACGTGGGGGAGGGAAAATTATAAGTTCTGTTTTGGATAGATTGAGTTTGAGGAAGTGGTGCGACATCCAAAGTGATATATCTGATAGTAAATTAGTGATACGGGAGGAGAATTGAGGAGTGAGTTGAGGGGTAGAGAAATAGATTTGAGTGTCATCAGCATAGAGATGATATTGGAAGCCATGGGAGGCTATCAGCTGACCCAGGGAGGAGGTGTAGATTGAAAATAGGAGAGGTCCAAGAACAGAACCTTGGGGGACCCCAATGGAGAATGGAAGAGGAGAGGAGGAAGTAGAAAGGGTAGGAAGTAGGAGAGTCAGGACGCCCACTAACGCACAGCTCCTTTCTCTATCTGCAACGTAGAGAGCGTCCTGACTCTCCTGTAGTCCAAGGGAGGGGGCGAGCACGACACTCCACACCAGGGAGAAAGCCTTGCATTACTGTGTGGAGTTACAGACAGAAAAAAAAGGAAGTGAGTATTCCTTAGAAGAAATAAGGACATTTAAAAGCAAAATGGAAGGATGAGGTAAGTGAAGGAGGACTGCACTAAGGTAAAGGAAGCTATTTAGGTAAAATAAATTGTACCTTTACAACCCCTTTAAAGTATAACTAAGAGCTGGTTCACACAGCGGCAGCACGACTTTGGGGCGACTCGCAAGGCGTCCTGAAGAAGACTTTATGATTTCTGTATAGAAGTCAATGCAAGTCACCCCCAAAGTCGAACAAGCTCCTATTAGAACGGTTCTATTGAATAGAATGGGACGCGACTTGTCAGGTGGCTGAGTCGCCTGACGAGTCGCCCCAGTTTGAACCGACTCCTAAGGTTCTTTTCTTTAAAAAACAAAACAAAAAAAACATGTCATAGGTGCCTCCTCAGTGTAGTTGGTTTTGCACAGAGTGGCCTCGAGCCTCCTCTTCTGGGGTCCCTCAGCGGCGCTCCTGGCTCCTCCTCTCGAGTGCCCCCCCCGTTTGGGAGCCGCTCTCCCAAGGCTTCACTTTCTGATTCCCTTACCAAAGATGGCGGCGGCAGCACCTGAGAGCCAAGCGTCGGCTCGGCTTCAGGTGCCAACATGGCGGGCGCCCTGGACAGGTAAGTGTCCTTATTTTAAAAGCCAGCAGCTGCAGTATTTGTAGCTGCTGACTGCTGAAAAAAAAAAAACGTGGACCTCCGCTTTAACATTTTTGTGCATTTATCAGCCTATATTAACTACAAAATAAAATCATGTCTATAAAAAAAAAAAAACTTTGGTAAGGTAAATTAGTTAAAGCTCCATAGTCAAATAAACGGACGTATGCTTATGCTGCTGAATTTTGTCTGGGCTTCTAGTCATTGATGACACCTTGTCACCAAAGGGTTGAGAGCTGCTAGCATTAGAGTGCTTCAAAAGGTTCAAGATTTTTAACCATCAAGCATTCTTTGCATGAAGGTAGAAAAAGAACTTTGTGTGCAGCAGCGCCCCCAGCCCCCCTTAATTAAAGTGATTGTAAACAATCGCCTTCTATAAAAATCCATTCAATTTAAAATATGTAGCGCCTGGCTACTTTTATAGCAGGTGCTATTGTAAATTTAGAAGGGGGGTCTGAGAGTTAGTTAACTTTGACCATGTTAATTTGGCAAAATTTAAGGCCTATGTTCCAGCCCTGGCTGTGCTGTGTGCCTATCCTCCTGTCTGGGGACTTCCGTCACCCCCAGACCGTAGGGGGCAGCAGTAGATTCAGGGTGGTGTGGATACTTCTCCTCGGCAGCCAATCAGGAGGGTTGATCGCCTCGCTGTGCATGCTGGGGTGGGAGGTATTTAAGGGGCAGGCGCCATCGGTGCGGGACGTCGCCGCCCTACACCTTCCACCTGGGCAGTCGTCCCACCACCCTGTGTGTGGCCCTCCTGGCCGGGGTGTATGTGTGTGTGTGTGTTGCTGTGTTCCTGGCTCCGAGACCACGTTGGTCTGGAGCGTCCATCTACCTCGTAGGCTCAGTAAGCAGACTGAGTCTACGAACCTACAAGTGGTCCTGTGCTGTCCGTCCAAAATGGAGGAAGCTGGTCGATGGAGAATAGGGGTGCAACGGATCAAAAAACTCACGGTTCGGATCGTTCCTCGGACCGGCAGTCACGGATCGGATCATTTTTCGGATCAGCAACAAAAAAAATAAAAAAAAGACAGTGAACCCCCCCCCAAGTAGTACAGGCACACAGTGACCCTTCCCACCATAGTGCAGGCACACAGTGACCCCCTTCCCACCATAGTACAGGCAGACAGTGACCTCCCCCCCCCCCCCCCTCCGTAGTACAGGCAAACAGTGAGCCCCCCCCCCCCCCCGTGCAGACCTCAGATCAGATAGCGGCGTGTGTGTCCCTTAAGCGCGGTCTCCTCCTCCTCTGTGGGTGTAAACAGAGAGGAGGGGCCGCCGCCGGGTGAGCCAAGATGGAGCTAGGCCGAAGCCGTGGCCTTTCCTAATGCTATGCCCGCGGCGGTAGTCCGCGGATCACATAGCGATCCGATCCGTAGGGGGTGACCCGTTCGGATCACGGATCAACCGTGATCCGTTGCACCCCTAATGGAGAACCTGTCTGGGGCACACCGAGCACGAGGCTGGTGTCGCAGGAGAGGCCTAACTGCTCATCGAAGGACACTTCGTACCTGAGAGGCTGGACGGCGGTCGCCTGTCAGTTATTGCTGCAATTAGAGCTGTTTGAAGGAAATCCGGGTGCTAAATCCAGTTGAGAAGGATTTTGGACCGAAATTATCTCCACCTTTTAGGAGGGTCTGTGGCAGAGACTTTAACCTGGCTAGAGTGGCGAAGAGATTTATCATTGGAAGCAGAGCTGTTTCCACGCCAGTTAACCCTGAACCCGTCATTTTTTAATTCTTCTATTCCTTCACCTTTCTGCTATTTACCTTTTTACCCGGCTGGGTAATATAAGCACAGAAAAGACACCTGTCGCGTGGAAATTGACTTTATTACAACTCTTATACAGTACTCTAGACGGCGGGAATAAAGAAGTAACGTGCCACCCAAGAGCAGCTCCTTCGGGGTAGTGCTACAAATAAAAAAAATAAAAGGCAAAACATTTGTGTATAGATAGTGCCCCCTATGCTCCTTCATCCAGAATGAAGGCACTCTAATACAGGAGGTGTGTTACTGGCCAGATCCCCAGGTGAAATCAGAGGGGGAAAAGACTAAAAACAGAAAACAAATGCAGCCACCACATCTAATGATTGGTAAGCTGCAATACATCACATTTTTGGTTTTGGGTTTAATACCGCTTTCAAGATCAAAAGACTGCTGATAGGGGAGCTGGGCTGCTGAGTCACTATTGGGAGTGGGGGACAGGGTGAGATGAGCTACTAATTTACTTCTATGAGGGTGACAGCAATGTGAGGTGAGATGGAAAGTCTCTGTTGGGAGGGGGGGATGAGCTGTTGAGCCTCCAGTGGGAGGGGGGAACAGGGAGAGCTGAGCTGCTGGGAGGGGGAGCTGGTTGGGCAGTTCATATACTAACTGTTTAAATAGCATCCAAACAGGAAATGTGTAATATATTGCAGTTTATCTGGGTCAGAGGGGATGCTAAGTCACTGCTGGGAGGGAGATCTGAGCTGCTGAGTTACTGCCAGGAAGGGGGAGTAGTCAAAGCTCAGCTGCTGGATCATCTGGGAGGAGGGGGAGTAGGAAATCTGTAGGTTGAATGAGAGGAGCTGCTAAGTTATTGCCTGGACTTGAAGCAGGTTACAAGGAGCTGCTATGTTACTGTTGGGAGGGAGAGCAGGGAGTGTTTAGCTGCTGAGTTGCTGCTGGAAAGGGGTGGAGGGTGTGAGGAGAACTCTAATTGCTTCTTAAAGGGGGAGGAGGGTGTGAGAAGCTTCTGAGTTGCTGCTGGAAAGTGGAGGAGGGTGTGAGGAGAACTCTAATTGCTTCTTAAAGGGGGAGGAGGGTGTGAGAAGCTGCTGAGTTGCTGCTGGAAAGGGGAGGTGGGTGTGAGGAGCTCCTGAGTTGCTGCTGGAAAAGGGAGAAGGAGGTGAGGGGCTCCTGAGTTGCTGCTGGAAAGAGGAGGAGGATGTGAGGAGCTGCGGAGTTGCTGCTGAAAGGGGGAGGAGGGTGTGCGCAGCTGCTGAAAGGGGGAGGAGGGTGTGCGCAGCTGCTGAAAGGGGGAGGAGGGTGTGCGCAGCTGCTGAAAGGGGGAGGAGGGTGTGCGCAGCTGCTGAAAGGGGGAGGAGGGTGTGCGCAGCTGCTGAAAGGGGGAGGAGGGTGTGCGGAGCTGCTGAGTTGCTGCTGGAAAGGGGAGGAGGGTGTGCGGAGCTGCTGAGTTGCTGCTGGAAAGGGGAGGAGGGTGTGAGGGGCTCCTGAGTTGCTGCTGGAAAGGGGAGGAGGGTGTGAGGGGCTCCTGAGTTGCTGCTGGAAAGAGGAGGAGGATGTGAGGAGCTGCGGAGTTGCTGCTGAAAGAGAGAGGAGGGTGGGCGCAGCTGCTGAAAGGGGGAGGAGGGTGTGCGCAGCTGCTGAAGGGGGAGGAGGGTGTGCGCAGCTGCTGAAGGGGGAGGAGGGTGTGCACAGCTGCTGAAAGGGGGAGGAGGGTGTGCGCAGCTGCTGAAAGGGGGAGGAGGGTGTGTGCAGCTGCTGAAAGGGGGAGGAGGGTGTGCACAGCTGCTGAAAGGGGGAGGAGGGTGTGCGGAGCTGCTGAGTTGTTGCTGGAAAGGGGAGGAGGAAGAGGATGTGAGGAGTTGCTGATGGAAAGGGGAGGAGGGTGTGCGCAGCTGCTAAATTACTGCTAGAAAATGGAGGAGAGTGTGCGAAGCTTCTGAGTTGCTGCTAGAAAGGGGAGGAGGGTGTGAGGAGATCCTTAATTGCTTCTGCAAGGGAGAGGAGGGTGTGAGGAGCTGCTGAGTTGCTGCTGAAAGGGGGAGGTGGGAAGTTATCAGCTCACAGGTTTTATGGCAGGCCCCTCCCACCAGCCCCAATGTGCCTGCATTGCATATAGAAGCCTGATGATGACATCACTGGGTGTAATATAAGGTATGTATACACAAATGTTATATTGAAAAATGTTATTATCATGTTGCTGAGGGGGAGGGGAGAATCCAGAGAAAGCTATAAATATAAGCAGATTCATCTCGAGCTTTTATTGTTTATCTTGCAGCTCACCAAGGCACACCGACAAGGTCACATGGTGAAAGTGGACTGGCTGGACAGATTGACTTTCCGTGAGATTGAGATGATCAATGAGGTGAGTGCGCAGACCGTCTTCTCTCCCGCCACCGGAGACGTCTCATCCGTTATGTCCCTCCGGGGCGAGGCGGCTCTGTTGTTGGTGTCATATAAACCTTCTTTATAGAAGAGCTTGTGTCATCCCAATGTGTGACATCGGTACAAGTTCACATTTACATCTCTTCTATGCTAGATAGAACATCTTCTTAAAGCGGAGTTCCACCCCCTTCTTGAAATTGGCGCCTGCCTGGTTGTTATTGCTTCCTAATACCGCATTGGACTTTTTTTTCTGTTTGTAGAGTGTAAAAATGTGATTCTCTTTCGGTGTATCGCGCCGCGGCGAGGTACGTAATTTTTTTGGCCGCCGCCTTGGCTCCTAGGATATGAGTTTTATCAATCCCAGAAGTCAGTGGGCATCCTCCGCTGGTGGCATTGCGTTACAGTGAAACCTCAGATTGCGAGTAACGCGGTCAACGAGTGTTTCGCAATACAAGCATTTTTTTTTAAATACTGACTCGGTTTGCAAGTGTTTGTCTTGCAAAACTAACAGGATTCAAGCCTCTGTGGTGTGCAGTACTGCATTTGGCCAGAGGTGCGGGGGCGCCAGAGCCGTTTTGGAGTTGTTCACAAATACTTGGAAACACTCGAAATACTCAGTTCCTGAGCCTTTCTGAGGGCTTTAAAGTACAGCCGAGCTGTCCCTGAGTATTTCCGAGGCTCTCCGGCGCCCCCCCCCCCACCTCTGGCCACATGCGGTATTGCATGCCATAGAAGCGTTATTTTCGTTTCCATTGACTTCTATGGGGAAACTCGCTTTGATATGCAAGTGTTTTGGATTACAAGCATTCTCCTGAAACAAATTATGCTTGTAATCCAAGGTTCCACTGTATTTCCAAACAGGAAATGACGCAGTGCAAGGCAACAATGAGTGCGCCACGCTTTGTAGTTTATGCATGAGATCGGGAGGTGCATGCTGGGTAGTCGGCAGCGGTGTATCCCGGAAGAAGATACCACTGGCCTTCACATGCCCACACTAAAGATGGGAGCGTACAAGGAAGGGGGCAGCTAGGTTAGTTTTAAAGAAAAACATACCGTATTTGCTGGCGTATAAGATGCAAAACAGATTATAGCGCGCACATGCAAAAATGACATTTATCCTGCAAGGCTAGTTAAAAACACCTGAACATATTCAAAAATACGGGGGTTTGGTCAAACTATTTGGTCATATAGTGCTAAGCCCGTTTACTAGGGGTGCAACGAATCACTGATGATCCGTGATTCGAACGGGTCACCCCCTTCGGATCGGCACGATATGCGATCCGCGGACTGACGCCACGGCCATAGCATTAGGAAAGGCCGCGGCTTTGGCCTAGCTCCGGAGCCGCGGCCATCTTGGTACACCCGGTGGCGGCCCCTCCTCTCTGTTTACACCCACAGAGGAGGAGCCCGCGCTCGAGGGACACACGCCGCTATCTGAGGTCTGCACGGGGGGGGCACTGTCTGCCTGTACTACGGGGAGGGGGGGGAGGAGGTCACTGTCTGCCTGTACTACGGGGGGGGGGGTCACTGTCTGCCTGTACTACTTGGGGGGGTCACTGTCTGCCTGTACTACGGGGGGGAGGAGGTCACTGTCTGCCTGTACTACTTGGGGGGTCACTGTCTGCCTGTACTACTTGGGGGGTCACTGTCTGCCTGTACTACTTGGGGGGGCCACTGTCTGCCTGTACTACTTGGGGGGGTCACTGTCTGCCTGTACTATGGGGGGGGGGGGGGTCACTGTCTGCCTGTACTATGGGGGGGGGGTCACTGTCTGCCTGTACTATGGGGGGGGGGTCACTGTCTGCCTGTACTATGGGGGGATCACTGTCTGCCTGTACTATGGGGGGGGTCACTGTCTGCCTGTACTACTGGGGGTGGGGTCACTGTCCTTACTACTGGGGAGTGCACTGAGGATGGGTACTACTGGGGTGTCTGTACTAAGGGGGGGGACGGGACACCATTTTTTTCCCTACAGGTGACACCAACCCTAGTGATGGCACTGCAGTGGGGGGGGGGATGTAGATATTACAGTGGGGGATAAACTCCTCTGTGGGAGAACTGAAGGGATTCCTCCTATGCACTGGTGGCCATAAGGCGTATAAGATGATCCCTTAATTTCCCATTTAAAACATTGGTTTTGTGCTATACTCGCCATATAAGACGTCCCCCTTCCGACGTATCGGGGCTGCTCTATGCAAAAACATTACACATGGCAGGTGTGTATAATGTGCAAAAAAAACAGACAGCGGACAGTGGGGGTTAAAACAAGCGGTGAGCAGGAGACACAACACCTCAGTAATCCACCATGGATCACCGCAGAGGGCAAAACTTGTCAAATGAGCCCTTACTGGCAGGATCAGCAGGTTAAAAAAAAGAGTAAGCCTGAAAAAAGAAAACAAATGCAGCCACCTCATCTAAGAAATGGTAAGCTGTGATATATGAAATGTTTTTCGGTGGGGTTAATGCTCTTGAGTGAGACGTAGACCTTCTAGCTTATGGGTCTTCAAACTACGGCCCTCCAGTTGTTCAGGAACTACAATTCCCATCATGTTTAGTCATGTCTGAGTTTTACAATGCCTCATGGGATGTGTAGTTCCGCAACAGCTGGAGGGTCAAAGTTTGAGGATCCCTGTTCTAGCTGCAGAATTGGTGCGCACGCTCCTGTCAGAGAGTTCCATGAGTTGGAATGAGTGGAGGAAACGTGCCATGACTTTGGTGAGGTGACCTCCTCTCTCTTAGCGGACATGTTCCTCACGAGATGCTCAGACCGGCTCTTGTGCTAATTAAAGTCTCCTTTATTGTGCATCTTTTATTAGGCAAGAAATTTAAGAGCTTTCTTATAAAACCTTTATTGTAGCTCTTTCATAATGAGCCGTACAACACGAAATGTCACAGACTACATTTAGGGGGTAATGGTAAAAGCCTTTCCAAAGTTACACTTTTAGCGGGGGGGGGGTACAGGATGACGCCGGCGTCAGACCATTTAAATGGAAACCATCATATATATATATATATATATGCAGCAAGTGTTCATGTTAAAGCTGAACGCCAGTCTTTCCTCCAGCCCTGCAGAGTTGTACCGGCTCCTCTCGTAGACTGAAATGGCTCACTCTGATTTCACTGCACGCTGTGAGCTTCTCGCAATAGAACCCGCCTCATTTGCTGACTGGGAGGCATCCAGCATGCGCTAGCCCAGGGGGTCCTTAAACTTTCGAAACAAAAGGCCAGTTTACTGTCCTTCTGACTTAAGAGGGCCGGACTGTGGGGAAGTAGAAAAAGCGCAGACATAAGTGGGAATAAACAATGCTCCATCTTTGGTGTCGGCAAGAGGACTAGTGCCCTATCATTGGTGTAACTGGGGGGAATTGTGTCCCATCGTTTGTGTCATGCGCCATCGTTGATGTCTTTGGGAGAAATTGTGCCCCATCATTGGTGTAGTTTGGCCACATCCTTTATTTTATAAGGAGGAAATGTTCCCCATCATTGGTGTCATTGAGCTGCATGGTTGATGTCTTTGGGAGGTATTGTGCCCCATCATTGGTGTCACTGGGCCTCTTTGTTGATTTTATTGGGAGAATTTGTGCCTCATCATTGGTGTCATTGGACCCCATTGGTAATGTGATTGGGAGGAATTGTGTCCATCATTTGTGTCAGCGGGTCCCATAGTTGGTGTCATTGGGAGAAATTGTGCCCCCTCATTGGTGTCATTGGACCTCATCGGTTATTTCATAGGGAGGAATTGTACCCCATCATTGACGATGTCTTTAGGAGAAATAGTGCCCCATCATTGGTGTCATTCGGCCCCATCCTTTATTTCATAGGGAGGAAATGTGCCCCATCATTGGTGTCATTGGGCTGCATGGTTGATTTTATTAGGAGGAATTGTGCCCCTTAATTGGGCCTCATCCATGATGACATTGGGCTCCATTGTGCTCCGTCATTGGTGTCATTGGGCTCCATTGTTAATTTCTTTAGGAGATATTCTGCCCATAGTCAAATTGTTGGTGTCATTGGGGCCTCATTGTTGGTGTCATTGGGGGCCTCATTGTTGGTGTCATTGGGGGCCTCATTGTTGGTGTCATTGGGGGCCTCATTGTTGGTGTCATTGGGGCCTCATGGTTGGTGTCATTGGGGGCCTCATTGTTGGTGTCATTGGGGCCTCATGGTTGGTGTCATTGGGGCCTCATGGTTGGTGTCATTGGGGCCTCATGGTTGGTGTCATTGGGGCCTCATGGTTGGTGTCATTGGGGCCTCATGGTTGGTGTCATTGGGGCCTCATGGTTGGTGTCATTGGGGACTCATGGTTGGTGTCATTGGGGCCTCATGGTTGGTGTCATTGGGGCCTCATGGTTGGTGTCATTGGGGCCTCATGGTTGGTGTCATTGGGGCCTCATGGTTGGTGTCATTGGGGCCTCATGGTTGGTGTCATTGGGGCCTCATGGTTGGTGTCATTGGGGCCTCATGGTTGGTGTCATTGGGGCCTCATGGTTGGTGTCATTGGTAGGAATTTTGCCTATCATTCATATCAGCTGGTATTGTTGGTGTCATTGGGAGAAATTGTGTCCCATCTGTTATGTCATTGGGAGACATTTTGCCCCATCATTGGTGTCATTGGGCCCCATCGTTGATGATGTTGGAAGGAATTCTGCCCCTTCATTAGTGTCATTGAGGAGGATTTCTGCTTGTTGATATCAGTGGATGAAAAAAGTGCCACAAGGGCCAGATAAAAGCAAGCATAGGGCCGCAGTATGGAAACCACTGCTCTAGCCCTTGCCTCCCCAGCCTGACTGTCCTTGATCCATCACCTTGATCCTGACTGTCCTTGATCCAGCCTCGAATTTCCGTGGGCGCGTCCCCGCCGTCCTTCTCTCCACAGAGTCCCGGCTTTCATTGGATAGATTCGTTGTCATGCTGAAATATGAAATTCCTCTTTACGTTGAGCTTTCTAGCAAAAGCCTAAAGGTTTTGTGCCAATATTGACTGGCATTTGGAACCGTTCATAATTCTCTCTACCTTGTCTAAGGCCCCTGTTCCAGCTGAAGAAAAACAGCCCCAAAACATGATGCTGGCACCACCATGCTTCACGGTGGGTATAGTGTTCTTTTGGTGATGTGCAGTGTTGTTTTTGCGCCAAACTGATCTTTTGGTATTATGGGAAAAAAGTTCCACCTTGGTGTCATCAGACCATAACACATTTTCCCACATACTTTTGTGAGACTTCAGGTGTGTTTTTTCAAAATCTAGCCGGGCTTTGATGTTTTTCTTTGTAAGAAAAGGCTTCCATCTTACCACTCACCCCATAGCCCAGACATATGAAGAATATGGGAGATTGTTGTCACATGTACCACACAGCCAGTACTTGCCAGATATTCCTGCAGCTCCTTTAATGTTGCTGTAGGCCTCTTGGCAGCCTCCCTGACCAGTTTTCTTCTCGTCTTTTCATCAATTTTGGGGGTGACGTCCAGTTCTTGGTAATGTCACTGTTGTGCCGTGTTTTCTCCACTTGATGATGACTGTCTTCACTGTGTTTCATGGGAAATTTAATGCCTTGGAAACCAATTTGTACCCTTCTCCTCACTGATACCTTAGAACAATGAGATCCTTCTGATGCTTTGGAAGCTCTCTGAGGACCACTGCTTTTGCTGTAGATAATGTCAGGAAAGACCTACTAGAACAGCTGAACTTTATTTGGGGTTAATCAGAGACACTTAAAATGATGGCAGGTGTGTACTATTTAAAGCGGATCTCCACCCTAAAGTGAAGATCCGCTGATCGGAACCCCCCCCCCCGGTGTCACATTTGACACCTTTCAGGGGGGAGGGGGGTGCAGATACCTGTCTAAAGACAGGTATCTGCACCCACTTCCGGCCCGCAGTCTCGGGCAAAAGACGGGTTTTTCCCGTTGTGTGCTGGGAACTCTCGGCTCCCAGCACACAGCGGAAGCCAATTGGCGGGCGCAGCGCGACTCGCGCATGCGCCGTAGGGAACCGGGCAGTGAAGCCGCAGCGCTTCACTTCCTGGTTCCCTCACCGTGGATGGAGGGGGGAGCAGCAAAGAGACGAGCGAACGCTCGTCCTCTGCTGCGGACGCCGCTGGACTCCAGGACAGGTAAGTGTCCTATTTTTAAAAGTCAGCAGCTGCAGTATTTGTAGCTGCTGGCTTTTAAAAAACATTTTTAATGGGCCATCCGCTTTAACACAAGTTTGAATGTGATTGCTTTATTCTGAACACAACTACAACCCCTGTTATAAGAGGGTGTGCACACTTATGCAACCACGTTCTTTTTTTTTTTTTTTACTTTCCCCCTAAAAGATTAAAGTGTTTTTTTTTTTTTCAATTGAATATCAGACTAGCTTATGTTTGTTAATTAAACAAATAAATGTGATGATGTCCAGTGATTACCGTGTTTCCTTGAAAATAAGCCAGAGTCTTATAATAATTTTGACAACAAAAGACACAGTAGGGCTTATTTTCAGAGTAGGTCTTACCATGTAATGTGCTGTCTTCTCACCCCCTCTCCCTCCCTGCCTGATGGGAATCCCCAGTGTGAACTTGTAAAATTCTATAATCCCCTCTATTACAGTAGTATTTAATGTACAATGTGTGTGTTTCTGTAATATAATTGTGCCAATTGCCTTCATTATAGCGCCGCTCTGCGCTTCTGTGACCCACCAGGGCTCTCTTTCCCGCGTTTATATTACAGAAACACACACATTGTACATTTATATAATAATGTAATATAGTAGATTATAGGATTTTACAAGCATTTTGAACTAGGGGTTATTTTTGGGGTAGAGCTTATATTGCAGCTCTCCTGGAAAATTACACTAGGTCTTATTTTCAGGGGAAAAACACGGTATTAATAATAATATATATTTTTTTTCTTGCAGAGTGAAAAGCGTAGTTCCAACTTTATGTACCTGATGGTGGAATTTCCATGTGTGAAGAGTGCTGACAAGGAGTATGGGATTGTTTACTATGAGAAGGTACTTTTTTCTTGCTTGCTTTTTTTTTGTCCTGAAAAATGTGTAGCTATGCTGAATGAAATGAATTTGCAAACTGCTGTGACCTGTATCCAACCGAGCGTGACTTTAACCAGTTCAAGTCCAGGCCAATTCTGACATTCCTCTCCCACATGTAAAAATCCAGTTTTCCTTTGCTAGAAAACTACTTAGAACCCTCAAACATTATATATATTTTTAAGCAGAGGCCCCAGCAAATAAAATGGTGGGTGTTGCATATTTTTATGTCATAGGATATTTGCGCAGTGAATTTTATTCAAACACATGAATTTTAATGCACAAAAACAGAATATAATGCCCAGTTGGTAAAGTACAAAAGATGAAGTTACACCGAGCAAATAGATACCTAACATGTCATGGTTTAAATTAGGTATACCCGTGGAACGGCACCAAAACTATGGTACCTAAAAAAATAAAATAAAATCCCCATAGGCGATGATTTAAAGCCTTTAGTTATCAGTTTAACCACTTGCATACTGGGCACTTACACCCCCCTCCTGCCCAGGTAAAATTTCAGCTTGCGGCACTGTGTCGCTTTAACTGACAATTGCGTGGTCGTGCGGCGTGGCTCCCAAGCAAAATTTACGTCCTTTTTTCCCCACAAGTAGAGCTTTCTTTTGGTGGTATTTGATCGCCTGTGCGTTTTTTTATTTTTTGCGCTATAAACAAAAAAGAGCGACAATTTTGAAGAAAAATACAATATTTTTTACTTGTTGCTATAATAAATATCCCAATTAAAAAAAATATATATTTTTTTTCTCAGTTTAGGGCGATACGTATTCTTCTACATATTTTTGGTAAAAAAAATTAAAAAAAATCGCAATAAGCGACTGGTTTGCGCAAAAGTTATATCGCTTACAAAATAGGGGAGAGAATTATTATTGTTTATTATTTTTTTTTTACCAGAAATGGCGGCGATCTGCGATTTTTATTGGTACTGCGACATTATGGCGGACACATCGGACACTTTTGACACATTTTTGGCGCCATTCACATTTATACTGCGATCAGTGTTATAAATATGCACTAATTACAGTATAAATGTGACTGGCATTGAAGGGGTTAACACTAGGGGGTGAGAAAGGGGTTAAATGTGTATGCTAGGTGTGTTCTAACTGTGGGGGGAGAGGGGGGGTGACTGGGGGGGTAACCGATCTGTGTCCCTATGTAAGAAGGAACACAGATCGGGCTCCTCCTCTCCAGAGACAGGACGCTGTCTCTGTGTAACACGTCAATGAGAGATGATCTATGAGAGATCATCTCTCATTGGCCCACAGATCGCATCGCAAACGGCCACTCTGATTGGCCGTTCGCCGCGATCTGTGATTGGCCGTGTCCAAGGGACACGGACAACACAGGGCTTCCCCGCAGCGCGCTCTACAGCGCGCGCTGGGAACGCCAGAATGACATGCCGTCAAATGACGGCATGTTGGACATTCAGGCCCGCGCTGTTGCCGTCATCCGACGGTAGCGCGGGCCTGAAGTGGTTAAAGTTAGAGGAGCTCTGGTGCTAGAATTATTGATCTCACTCTGATGTGTGTGGAAAAGCCTTGCATGTGATCACCGTTTACATATGCGTGTGGGACTGACCTGCACGTTTGCATTTATGCGTAAGCACAGGGGGACGTGGCACTTGTTGTATTTCTTTTCATTTTCTTTTACTTTATATCTTTAATTTTTTTTTTTGTGGGTGAACAGTGATGCTTGTAACTCCCTTGGCCCAGGCGGATGTGGTATGCCGACCAGTTAAAACTTCTGGCAAACGCACCACGGGCCCTGTCAGACTGACCAGATCCACTGTTCCGAGGCCAAGTGACCCTCCTACTACTCAGTTGCTGGCTTTAATGGCATGATTATTAATGCCCAGGTTCTACTGTAAGGGACAGGAGCATTTCTGAGTCTGTGAGTCTAATGCTCAAAGAAAGTCCACTTCCTTCAAGGTCTATCATCTAATGTGGAAGGCATACAAAAGACATACTCTCCAGTAGCTACATCGGACAGAATGTCTATTTTCTGCATTAGGTGTTGGGCAACATTTTGCTCTTAGCGCTACAGATCATGGTAGCAACAGCTAGTAGATTTTGAGGTTCCCCCATTACATCATAGTCTCATAATATCAGCGGTACCCCCATCACATCATGGTCTCATAATATCAGAGGTACCCCCATCAAATCATGGTCTCATAATATTAGAGGTTCCCCCATCACGTCATAGTCTCCTCATATCAGAGGTTCCCCTATCATGTCATAGTCTCCTCATGATATCAGAGATCCCTCCATCACATCAGATGTTCCCCCATCACATCATAGTCTCCTCATGATATCAGAGCTTCCCCTATCATGTCAAAGTCACCTCATGATATCAGAGATCCCTCCATCACATCAGAGGTTCCCCCATCACATCATAGTCTCATAATATCAGAGGTACCCACCTCACATCATAGTCACCTCATGATATCAGAGGTTCCCCCATCACATCATAGTCTCCTAATATCAGAGGTTCCCCCATCACATCATAGTCTCCTAATATCAGAGGTTCCCCCATCACATCATAGTCACCTCATGATATCAGAGGTTCCCCCATCACATCATAGTCACCTCATGATATCAGAGGTTCCCCCATCACATCATAGTCTCCTCATGATATCAGAGGTTCCCCTATCATGTCGTTGTCTCCTCATGATATCATAGATCCCTCCATCACATCAGATGTTCCCCCATCACATCATAGTCTTCTCATAACATCAGAGGTCCCCTCATCACATCATAGTCTCCTCATGATATCAGATGTTCCCCCGTTACTTCATAGCCTCATCATGACATCAGAGGTTCCCCCATCACCTCATAGTCTCCTCATGATATCAGACGTTCCCCCATCACATCATAGTCCCCTCATGATATCAGAGGTCCCCCCATCACATCAGATGTTCCCCCATTACTTCATAGCCTCATCATGACATCAGAGGTTCCCCCATCACATCATAGTCCCCTCATGATATCAGAGGTTCCCCTATCACATCATAGTCCCCTCATGATATCAGAGCTTCCCCCTTCACAAGATTGCACCGGTTGCTCCTGTACACCAGAGTCCCCCCATCAGATCAGAGGCCTGCCAGTCATGCATCCCCCCGCCCCCCCCCATTACTCTGGATCAGTGTTCTATATAGCCATAGTGTGGGGGCGAGCTGGCCACCATAACCACAGCAGTAAATGACACCGCGTGTCCTGGCCCTACCTAGAGCGACATTGGTGGGTACGTTGCTGGCAGCCCCGTGGCAACTCATGTCACTGATCTAGAGAAAACTGGGCCCTGTGCTCAGGACACCCCGGGGGGGGGGAACTCTGACAGCACCCAGGTTAAGAAACCTTGTTTTTGCAAATTTTATATTGATATCTTTTAATAATTCCAGCCCATTCTCTGACCTAGAACTGCTGTGTTCAGATGAAGTTTTTCTCCGTAGCAATGATATAACTTTGGACTCCTTTTTGTTAATCTCTGGTTCTTGTCTAAATTTGAGAAAGTGGTGAAAGCTGGGAGTAAAATCTATTGCCGGCTGCTGGCAGGAGAGGCTCTCTTCTCATTTAATACCGTCATGCCAGACAGAAATGTATTTCCCCGGCTCTCTGGGGACAGTGATAAGTGATGGCTTCTACATGTCTATGTGACTGCAATTGTGCTGCTCACCTTCCTAAACTTGGCACAAAAATGATGTGAATTTTTTATTTTTTTACGGATGACTTTTTCTTTTTCCGAAATTTGCAGTGTGTCGGGGAGCGCAGGGTCTGAGTTATTATTCAAATGTTTGCAAGGAAGTAAAACTGTCACAGTCAGGGGAGATTCAATCGTAGGTTTACCTGGCATCAGATATTTACTAAAACAGGAGAGTGCGAAATCAGGTGCAGCTGTGCATGGTAGCCGATCGGCTTCTAACTTTAGCTTAAACGCTTGCCAACCGCCCCACCTTCATATACTGCGGGTCGGCGGCTCCTACAGACAGGATCAATTAACCTGTATGTGATTCTGCACTCTCTGGTCTGTGGCACACACGCGTGCTGTTGGCAACTAGGGCTGCAACCAACGATTATTTTCATAATCGATTAGTTAGTCGATTATTGTTTCAATTAATCGGATAATCTTAAAAAAAAAAAAGTGTGGTGTACAATTTAGTTAATATGTAAATAAAAAAAAAAGGCAATTTATTTTTAAATATCCATATGCAGTGGTAAATATCAATGACCAACTACAGTAATTGTAATGCCTTCTATTACCTCCACTTTCTCTGGGTATACTTACCTGCTGTGTGTATATGTTTTGCACAGAGCACCCCCGATCCTCCACTTCTGGGGTCCCTCACCGATGCTTTTGGCTCATCCTGCCTTCAGAGTGCCTCAATAGCAAGCTGCAAAGTATAGTATAGAGCATCCGCTATAGCAAGGTGCTTTAAGAACCACTCACTTCCTGCCCAGGACTACATGTCCCATGAGGCATTGCTCCTCACACTTTCACATTCACAAATTCTCAGGCACTTAGTGACATGTATTGATGGTGTACTGAGCTGTATGTGTGCTGCACTGTATTTCCTGATATGTAAACAAATAATGCATTCTATATGCAGGCCAACTAATCAACTGGCCAAATAATCGATTATGAAAATAGTAGGGCCGAAACCACTAATCGATTGATCGACAACTAATCGATTATGAAAATGGTTGTCAACTATTTTCATAATCGATTAATCGGCCAGTTGATTAGTTGGCCTGCATATAGAATGCATTATTTGTTTACATATCAGGAAATACAGTGCAGCACACATACAGCTCAGTACACCATCCATACATGTCACTAAGTGCCTGAGAATTTGTGAATGTGAAAGTACGAGGAGCAATTCCTCATGGGACATGTAGTCCTGGGCAGGAAGTGAGTGGTTCTAAAGGCAGAAGTTTTTTTTTACCTTGCTATAGCAGGCGCTCTCTACTATACTTTGCAGCTCGCTATTGAGGCACTCTGAAGGCAGGAGGAGCCAGAAGCATCGATGAGGGACCTCGGAAGTGGAGGATCTGAGCTGCTCTGTGCAAAACCATTACACAGAGCAGGTAAGTATAACAAGTTCGTTTAAAAAAAAAAAAAAAAAGAGAATCACTTTTAGAGACTCTGTGCAGGGAACATCAACATCTGAACCCAGAGAAAGTGGAGGTAATAGAAGGCATTACCACTGTGTATGGATTTTTAAGAATAAATTGCCCCCTTTTTTTTTTATTTACATGTTAACTAAATTATACACCACACTTTTTTTAAGATTTTCCGATTAGTCAATTAATCGAAACAATAATCGGCCAACTAATCGATTATGAAAATAATCGTTAGTTGCAGCCCTAGAAAATAGTTGACAACTGTTTTCATAATCGATTAGTTGTTTCAGCTCCAATTGTGATTGCACACAGCAGGAGTTAATCAGCGGGTCCAGTGAACCCGATGTCCACCGGGACCTGACAATCATTCCCGACATAAGCAGATCACCGTTCTGTCAGAGGGGAAGACACAGACCTTGTGTTTCTGCTAGGCACCACTGTGGAGAGGCCCCAAAACGATAGCAAGGGGGCTGCTACAGCACATGTGAAAGGGTCCCACTGCGAGGACCAGAAGGCTCGGTTTACACTGCTGCAACCCCAAAGTTGTGTGACTTGCTTGCGATTTCCTTGCAACTTTTGACACTCACGTCAAAACTAAATAGTGCAGGAACTTATTTTTGTTGTCGCTGCAAAATAAAGGGCTTTTGACTCGTCATGAGACTTTGTGTCGCAAGTTGCATAAGTCAAAGTAGTGTGAACCGGGGGTTATAAAGGTCGCCGGGGTCAGTGAGAAGGGCCCTGAGCTTGCAGAGAAGGGCTCTGAGCTTGCAGCAAAGGGCTTTGAAGGTTTGAGATACCTTTTCTGCTCCAGATCTAACCTAGCTCTTAGGACCATGCAAATTTGGATTTGACGTGCAAGATTTGTACTTTTTGACATGCGTAATATTTCTTTAATAAACTATTTGCCCATTGTTGCACTGAGAAGGTGCTTCCCTGTCTTCCTATACTGGGTTCACACAGGAGTGGTGCGGCAAACCGCATGTTATTTGGACAGGAATCGCATGCATTCCTGTTTAATTCACATGCAATATTTTGCAGTGCGATTTGACACCATTAATTTTGTATTTTGTTTCAAATCGCACCTCAAAGGTATTGGTATATGGTATCAGTAAGTACTTGACCAAAAGTATCGGTACTCCTACTCTCCAGTAAAAAAAAAAATGGTATCGTGTATTCTTAATTTTCAGTTCTTCTTTATTATAATTGTCTTACTTTTATCTAGGATCTCTTCCAGACTGCTCCTTGCCTCTCTACAGCCCCGTACACACGGCCGAGGTTCTCGGCAGAAACCAGCGAGAACCTTGCTGGGAGCCGCATTCTGCCGAGAACCTCGGCCGTGTGTACGCTCTCGGTGAGCCCCACCCGTCGAGCAAATAGAGAACAGGTTCTCTATTTGCTCGACGGCCCGTCGGGATGAATGGCTGGTTGCCTTTCCCGACGGGCGGGTCGCCGATTCTGACGGCCGGCAGAGAACCTCGACGGGCGGAACGATGTGTCCTCCAAAACGACCCCCTTTGTCTCCAGCATCTGGCTAAGTTCAAGTTCTTTCTTCTCTCCTCCTATTTCCGGCCAACATTGCTTCCTGTTGCATGAGCTCCATGAGCCAGTCAAAAAAGTTAATTAGCATATGAATAGGGAAAAAAAAAAATTCTAAAATTTAAAAACAATACATAGTAACTAGGGGTCGACCGATTATGGGAGTGGCTGATTATCGGGGGCCGATATTCACATTTTTCAAAGTGTTGGTCAAAAATGTACCGAATTTGGTTCAAGGGATTGTACCGGGGTGATGCCTGCAGCTGCAGGCATCACCCCAGTACTGTTCTTTAGAGTGGATGGTCGGCTTTCTTGTAATAACAATTATTGCAGCTAAGCAGCGGGAGAGGACGTTTTTCTCGACATGTTTTTTTTTTTTTGTCAAGCCTGCCTACACACGATCGTGAAAAAAAAAATGCTCAAGCAAAGCGTGGTGACGTACAACACGTACAACGGCACTATAAAGGGGAAGTTACATTCAGATGGCTCCACCCTTTGGGCTACTTGTGCTGATTTTGTGTTAGTAAGAGTTTGGTGAGAGACTATTCGCGCTTTTCAGTCTGTTACAGCGCGACAAATGTGCTATCTCCATTACAAACACTCGTTTTACCAGAACGAGTGCTTCCATCTCATAACTTGCTTCTGAGCATGTGCATTTTTTCCCCGTCGTTAAAGCCCACACATGACCGTTTTTCAACGACGCAAACATTTAGAGTGTGTTCTAAATTTTTAATGCCCATTTTTCAAGTCGAGAAAAATGCTCTGGAGCCTACACACGATCATTTTTAATGACCGTTTAAAAAAATAGCATTTTTCACATCATGAAAAACAGTCGTGTGTACGCGGCATTAGACCTGGAATGGAAGAACAGTGTGCAGGAACCTGAGCACTTATAGTCCATTCTCCAGCTCTATAACTGATGGTCCGTAATTCAGACCCAGGATGGAAGAATAGTGTTCAGGAACCTGAGCACTTGTAGTCATTGATACTTCCTCCAGCCCGTAACTGAAGGTCCATGCCTTAGACCTGGAATGGAAGAATAGTGTGCAGGAACATGAGCACTTGTCCTTGTAATACCTTCTCCAGCCCTATAACTGATGGTCCGTAATTCAGACCCAGGATGGAAGAATAGTGTGCAGGAACCTGAGTCCATAGATGCCTTCTCTAGCCCCATAACTGAACGTCCATACCTCAGACCTGAGATGGAAGAATAGTGTGCAGGTACCTGAGCACTTGTTGTCCATTGATACTTCCTCCAGCCCCGTAACCGAAGGTCCCATGCCTCAGACCTGGAATGGTTTGCAGAAGCCTGAATACCTTTGGGATGAATCAGAACTGAGACTGTGAGCCAGGCCTTCTTGTCCAACATCAGTGCCTGACCTCACAAATGCACTTCTGGAAGAATGGTCAAACATTCCCATAGACACTCCTAAACCTTGTGGACGGCCTTCCCAGAAGAGTTAAAGCTGTTAGAGCTGCAAAGGTGGGCCAACTCAATATTGAACCCTACGGACTAATGCTGGCCATACACTCTATGAAAAATCGTCCGAACGAACTTTAAAAAAAACGAAAATGTTCGGTCGTGAGCGCAAACGATAGTGCCATTATGTAATGACCGATAAATCGTTTGTGGACATAAATAAAATAAAAATTGGTTTGATTATTTAACCTTCCGATTTATCATCCGTTTTCCAAATTTCCAAACTTGTCTCAAAAACGTCCCAACGATTATCGATTTTGTACTCGCTAACTGTTCGAAAAACGAACAAACTGTCTGAACGACCGATTTTCGCCCGATTTTTCATATAGTGTATGGCCAGCATAAGACTGGGATGTCATTAACTGCTTAGGGACCACCCAACGCTGATATACGTCGACAGAATGGCACGGCGGGGCACAATGCCCAGCCGTGGGTCCCTGGGCGCGCGGCCCGGTCCGAAGCTCTGTGGCCGCGGGACCCGGGCGCCGTTGGAGTCCCGCGATTGGTCCCCGGAGCTAAAGAACGGAGAGAGCCATGTGTAAACACAGCTTCCCCATTCTTTACTGTGGCGGCGTCATCGATCGTGTGTTCCCTGATATAGGGACACACAATCAATGACATCACACCTACAGCCACACCCCCCTACAGTTAGAAACACAGATGAGGTCACACTTAACCCCTTCAGCGCCCACTTGTGGTTAACTCCCAAACTACAATTGTCATTGTCACAGTAAACATGCATTTTTAATGCATTGTTTGCTATGAAAATTACAATGGTGCCAAAAATGTGTCAAAATTGTCCGATGTATCCGCCATAATGTCGCAGTCATGAAAAAAAACGCTGATCGCCGCCATTAGTAGTAAAAAAAAAAAATATACAAAAATGCAATAAAACTATCCCCTATTTTGTAAACGCTATAAATCTTGCGCAAAAAAAAAAAGCAATAAAATCCGATAAACGCTGATTTTTATTTTTCAATTTTTTTTACCAATAATATGTAGAAGAATACGTATCGGCCTAAACTGAGGAAATTTTTTTTTTTTTAGATATTTTTGGGGGATATTTATTATACCACAAAGTAAAAAAAATTGCATTTTTTTTTCAAAATTGTCGCTCTATTTTTGTTTATAGCGCAAAATATAAAAACCGCAAAGGTGATCAAATACCACCAAAAGAAAACTCTATTTGTGGGGAAAAAGGACGCCAATTTTTTTTGGGAGCCACGTTGCGCAATTGTCAGTTAAAGCGACGCAGTGCCGAATCGCAAAAAGGGGCCTAGTCCCTTAACTGCATTTTGGTCCGGGTCTTAAGTGGTTAAAGTTTATGTGCATGTAAAGGTAGGCGTACCATTACTTTTGGTAATACAGTGTATATGTAAAAAAATAAAATTGTGCTCAGTTTGAATGTTCTGTGTGGATGGAATGAAATCCTCCACGCTGTAGAAATGGGTATATTACGGGTTAGAAATCGCGTCCCGTATAACATCCCATATCGGTCTATGTAACCTGGTCGGGATGATATTTGCGTAATGTAGCTGCTTTGAAATAACAATTTCCTGAGCTATTTCCTGCCCGCGCCAATAATCATCCGCCGCTCTGATGAGATTTTTTTTTGCAATCACGGTAGAAAGATCACCCATCCAATCTATAAGAGTGAATTGCGGAGAGTCCCTTGTCACCTGCCAGCGATGACATGCCTCGAACGGGAAGATTACTTGTCATTCATGACTAGATAAATGTCTCTGCACCAGCTGCGCGCAGACAACTTGTTAAAGCAAATTGCTTCTCTTCTCTCTTGGATTAAAGTGATCCTTTATATTCCCCATCCGTGTGGACAGAGCAGGGCCTTCATAATCTGCTCCCAACACTCTCCTCCTTCCCCAATGCACACAGCCTGCCTACAGAGTAGATGCTTTCTGATATGCAAATGACAGCTTCAGTCAGCAGCCAATCCCTCATTTCCATTTCAGACAACTTGCTTTGGTTGGTGACATATGCAGGGGGGGGGGGGGGGGAGAGGCATGACTGCCACAAAAAGGGCAAAGGTGGCTTTCGATGTCCATGGGGATGGTCAACAGCCTTACCGCCACTTCTCTATGCTGTGTGATTTAAGATGGCAGCACCCAATAGAGGAATAAGTGAGTCTCATCTTCCCTTGCTACCGTCGCCTAGCTCTGATCCCCCTCCTAGCAGTGACCCAGCAGCTTGGCTCTCCTTGCCTCCCTCCCAAGATTTGCTCATCAGCTCACCCCTTTGCTCCCCTCTCCTAGCGGAGACTCAAGAGCTTTGCTTTCCCTGCTCCTCCCAACTAGCATTAAGGTTGCTTTCACACTGAAAGTGCCCAGGCGTTGCCGGTATAACGCCGCTAATCTTAGCGGCGCTTTACCGTAGTTTTTGCGGCGCTTTTCATCCGCTGGCGGGGAGCTTTTAACCCCTGCTAGCAGCCGAAAAAGGGTTAAAATCGCTAAAAAGCTACAGCGGTACTTTGCCGGCGGTTCGGTGGCGCTGCCCATTGATTTCGATAGTCGGGTGCTTTAAGGCCACGTACACACGAGGAGACATATCCGATGAAAACGTGGACAGACAGCGCGGTGACGTTGACGCCGCCATGTCAGCAAACCAGGAAGTAAAATGCTTCCACGCATGCGTCTAATCCATTATGTCTGCTGAAACTGATCTGCGGACCAGTTTCAGAGGACATGTTCGATCGTGTGTACGCGGCCTAAAAGCGGTGAGTTCACCGCTCCAAAGAAGCTGCTGGCAGGACTTTTTCTGACGCCCTGCCAGCACCACGCTCCAGTGTGAAAGCCCTCTGTGTTTCACACTGAAGTGAATGGAGCCTCTGTTTCAGGGCGCCTTGCAGGCGCTATTTTTAGCGCTATAGCGCCTGGAAGGCGCCTCAGTGTGAAAGGGGTCTAGCTCTCCTCCCAGCAGTGGCTCAACAGCTCTAATTCCCTTCCCCAGCAGTGATTTAGCACCTCCCCCCCCCCCCTTTGGGACCCCCACAGAAGTAACAACTTTGCCCCCCCCCCCCTGCCAGCACAAAATCAGTAGCCTTAAAGCAGAGTTTCCATCAAAACAATATTTTTTCGTTATTGTGCTCATTAGACCTAAAAAAGAAAAAAAAATGTTTTACTCACCTGTTGCTATGCAGTCCCACTAAATCCGCCTTCGGAATCACCTAGGATTCTGACGTCATCTTCTTTGGCTCCTTGGCACGCTAATGCTCCTGGGAAATGTGTGTCGTCACTACGGGCGTCCACCGTAGTGAAGCTGGCGCCATAGAGAGGAGCGGGGCTTCGTACGCCCGCATCGCTGGACCGTAGGACAGGCGAGTGTACGATTATTAAAAGTCAGCAGCTCCACTTTTTGTAGCTGCTGATTTTTATTTAATTTTTTTGGGCGGAACACCGCTTTAAGGCCCCAAGGGCACTTACTTCGTCCAGGGATCCATCGGTGTCGTCACCCGAGCCCATTCTTGCATGGGCTCTCGGGTGCTGGCGCTGCCATCTTAACTAAGGGAAACCGGCAGTAAAGCCTTGTGGTTTCAAAGCCTGTTTTTTACTGCGCATGCGCAAATTATGCTGCACTTTGGGAATGGGCTGCAGTCTTTTGGGATCTGGGGCCAGGAGCACCGAAGAAGGACCCAAGATGAGGAGGATCGGGGCTGCTCTGTGCAAGTCCAGTTCACAGAGCAGGTAAGTATAACATGTCTTTTATATATTTTTTGCGTTATAAACAAAAATAGAGAGACAATTTTGAAAAAGAAAAATGCAATATTTTTTACATTTTGCTATAATAAATATCCCCCAAAAATATATAAAAAAACATTTTTTTCCCTCCGTTTAGGCCGATACGTATTCTTCTACATATTTTTGTTTAAAAAAATCGCCATAAGCGTTTATCGATTTGGTTTGCGCAAAATTTATAGCGTTTACAAAATGGGGGATAGTTTTATTGCATTTTTATTAATAATACATTTTTAACTACTAATGGCGGGGTTCAGCGTTTTTTTTTTTTTTTTTTTTTGTGACTGCGACATTATGGCGGACGCATCGGACAATTTTGACACATTTTTGGGACCATTGTCATTTTCACAGCAAAAACTGCTATAAAAATGCACGGATTACTGTGAAAATGACGATTGCAATGTGGGAGTTAACCACTAGGAGGTGCTGTAGGGGATATGTGTGACCTCATATGTGTTTCTAACTGTAGGGGGATGGATGTGTGACATCAATGATCGTCTTTCCCTATATCAGGGAACAGACGATCACTGACACTGCCACAATGAAGAACGGGGAAGGTGTGTTTACACTCACCTCTTCCCGTTCATCAGCTCCTGTGACCGATCGCAGGACACCGGTGCCGATCGGGTCCGCGGTGTCCCGCAGGCACGGTCACAGAGCTTCGGACTGCACTCACGACTCACAGCTGGGCCTTAAAGAGATACGTAAAGGTACGTGCCTGTGCCCAGCCGTGCCATTCTGCCGACGTATATCGTCGGTAGGAGGTCCTTAAGTGGTTAAAAAAAAATGTGTTCTCATTTTTCCCGCCGGGATTCCCAGCGTTTTTCCTGTCGGGAAAACTGCCATGGAGCATACACACGGACAGTTTTCCCGGCCAAAAGCTCTCATGGCAGTTTTCCCGACAGGAAAACTGGTCGTGTGTACGAGGCGTTACACCACTTTCTTGGTGAAAAAAAAATAGCAAACAAAGAAAAAATAATATAGCGTATACAATTGCGACACAAGTCAAATTTGATATTGAATGTTATTAACCACTTAAGGACCGAGCCTTTTTCTGATATATGTTGTTAACACGTTTTTTTGCTAGTAAATTACTTTGATCCACCAGACATTATACTTTTTTTTTCTAACATGGTGGTGGTCGTTGCAATACTTTCTGTCACATCATATTTGCACAGCGGTCTCACAAGCGCACTTTTTTTTTTTTTTTAAGAAATACACTTTTTTTAATAAAAAAAATAAAATAAGACAACAGTAAAGTTAGCCCATTTTTTTTTTTTTTTTATGTTGAGAAAAATAATGTTACGCCGAGTAAAATGATACCCAACATGGCACGCTTTAAAATTGCATCCGCTCGTGGTATGGCGACAAACTTTTACCCTTAAAAATCTCCATAGGCGATGTTTAAAATATTCTATAGGTTGCATGTTTTGAGTTACAGAGGAGGTCTAGTGCTAGAATTATTGCTCTCGCTCTACCGATTGTGGGGATACCTCACATGTGGTTTGAACACCGTTTTCATATTCGGGCGCTGCTCACGTATGCGCTCGCTTCTGCACGCAAGCTTGGCGGGACAGGGCGCGTTTTACATTTTTTATTAATTTTTTCTTATTTATTTTACCTTTTTTTTTTTTTCACTGTTCTTTAAAAAAAAAAAAATGTGTCCCTTGTATTCCTATTACAAGGAATGTAAACATCCCTTGTAATAGAAAAAAAAGCATGACAGGTCCTTTTTAAATATGAGATCTGGGGTCAAAAAGACATCAGATATCATATTTAGACTAAAATGCAATAATAATAATAAAAAAAAAGTTGTCATTTGAAAAAAATAAATAAAAAAAATGTCCCTTTAAGACCCCTGTCATTTTTGTCGGCGGACCTGAACGGCCACTCCATGCAACCCTATGGAGCGTCGGTGACATCCGACCAGATCCGCTAAAATCAGACGTATGACGATACATCGCCATCTGTCCATATTGGATCGGATCAGGTAAGATCTGATGAAAACAGACATGCTGTCTGTATTCATCAGATCTCTCCAAAGGAGACAGTGGCGATCGACAAGCCCCCCATAGCGAAGGAGTCCGCCTTGTCTGAATGAGTCCTAAGGCCCCTTTCACACTGGGGCAGGTGGCGGTAGAGCGGCGCTAAAAATAGCGGCGCTATACCGTCGGAATTGCAGCGGGATTTGGCCGCTAGCAGTGCGGTATTAACCCCCGCTAGTGGTCGATAAAGGGTTAATAGCGCCCGCAATGCGCCCCTGCAGAGGCGCATTGCGGGTGGTATTGCCACGGTTTCCCATTGTTTTAAATGGGAAGGAGCGGTATACATGCCGCTCCTCTCACCACTCCAAAGATGCTGCTGGCAGGAGATTTTTTTTTCTCCTTCCAGCGCATCGCCTCACATTGAGAAGGCAGGGCAAGAGTTTTTCAGGCGGTATTTAGGCGCTATTTTTAGCGAAGTACCGCCTAGAAAACTCCTCGGTTTGACGTTGCTTCTGCACTGCTATGGTATGGAGACTGGTGGGGGCCATCTTCCCCCTCACTCATCTCCATACCAAGCAGCAAAAGGACCTGATCGCCTGCGCCGCTGCCGACGGCTTCGCCGCAGAGACCACCATTATTGGAAACCGGACCGCCCGCTGAAGAAGAAGATATGGCACAATAACAATAACAGAGATATCCCTCTTCTAAGTGCAGATGTATTTTGGCGTGCGGCGGTCCGGAAGTGGCTAAAAATTTGCGTAAAAAAAATTGCAGTAAAAACGTAGCTCAACCACAGGCTCTGTGATTCGCTGGAGCCGTGTGACTTCTCTCCCGCGCATGCGCGCGATAACGGCACAAGCTAGGAAAGAAACAGCACAGAGTTTCATTTCCTCCTGGCGCATGCAAGTGAAATATCTCTTAAACGGCGCACGTTTAGGAGATATTTCCACTACCTATAAGCCTTATTCTAGGCTTACCTATAGGTAGAAGTAACAACCACTTTAATTGCATGAACAAACTTTTATAGGAAAATATAAATACATTTCTTCACCTATTTGTGACACTTCCATCATGTCACCGTTTGTCTCCAGTATACGCTGTCATTATGTGGGGTTTATCTATTCTAGTGGTATGATGTGCGTTGTCACACGCCAGGCTCTCATTACTTCCCTCCCATAAATCTCCGATATAATGGAATACCCTGCCGTGTTCTCACTGATTAGGGCGCAGCGTCACACAGTCACTAATCATGGGCACCGGGGCATGAATGGCTTTTTGCCGTGAGCCGCGCCGCACAGCTTATTAATGACAACGCGCAGGTGGTAATGCCTTTTTATTTTTCTTGTTATTAATGGGGAATTGTACTTTAATGGGTAAAAAGGAAACGGTAAAGTGAAAGAGATTCACGCTGATCCACTCTAAAGAAGCTTTCCGAAGGGGCGACGTTTAGAGGGAATGTAGTAATGGATTTCATACAGAAGTTCTGTCTTTATTTATTACAAAATGGAGTTTAATCTGCTTATTTTTTGTCCTCACTGGTTCCTTCTTTGCTCCTTCTCAACATGTTAATGCAAATTTTTATATAATACCTTGTTTTAGACCCGGGAATGTATCGCTGGATCTCTGGGCTTCTCTATGCATGTTGCAGTCGGGTCTTGGCTGGTGGGAGGGGCCAGCAGGGTGCTGTACATAACTTCTTGAAAATACAGCGCCCTGACTTGGTACTCCTCTCAAGGGCCTTCACCCCAAATGCAGTCAGTGGGCTGGCTCTTGGGAGGAGTTATGCAAATATATATAAAAAAAGGGCATTTTAAATTTGCATAACTCCTCCCGAGAGCCAGCCCACTGACTGCATCAAGGTTGAGGGCTCTTGAGCAGTGGCGGTTGGTGCTCAAATTTTTTTTTGGGGAGGCGCAAACAAACTGGAAAAAAAAAATATCAATCGCAGCCACTGTGCCCATCAAGTGCACCCACTGTGCCAATCAAGCTCAGCCGATGTTCCGATCAATCGCCGCCACTGTGCCCCATCAATCGCAGCCACTGTGCCCCATCAATCGCAGCCACTGTGCCCCATCAATCGCCGCCACTGTGCCCCATCAATCGCCGCCACTGTGCCCCATCAATCGCCGCCACTGTGCCCCATCAATCGCCGCCACTGTGCCCCATCAATCGCCGCCACTGTGCCCCATCAATCGCCGCCACTGTGCCCCATCAATCGCCGCCACTGTGCCCCATCAATCGCTGACACTGTGCCCCATCAATTGCCGGCTCTGTGCCCCACCATTTCCCGCCACTGTGCCCCACCAATTGCCGCCACTGTGCCATCAAACGCAGCTACTGTACCCATCAATTTTTTGTGTGCGTGTGGTTGGCGCAAGTGGAATATCCAGTGGTTAGTGGGTGTGCAGCGATTTAGAAAAAACTGTACCCATCAATTGCCACTATTGTGCCCCCATAAAATGCTGCCAGTGTGCATCGCCCGGCACTTGTCTCGCAGCGCATCAGCGGCGGTGTCCTGCACGCTTCTCGCTGTCGTCTTCCATCCTCTCTTTCAGGCGTCCAATCACAGCGCCTGATGTTTCAGCTAATCAGGTGATGGGTAACAGACCCGCGCACCTGATTGGCTGAGAGGTGGTTCAGTGTTAGCAAAGCGAATTCCTTCGCTTTGCTAACACAATTCTGAGTGAACAGCAAGCGCTGTAATTCAGGTACCCGGCGGACACCCGAATAGGGGGTGTCAGCGGTGACCATAGATAGATTTATGCATTGCATGAATCCATCTATGGTGATAGAGCGGTGGCAGGAGAGAGGGGCACAATGCCCATGCACCCCTTATGGACGCACCGCCACTGCTCTTGAGGAGTACTATTCTGGAGGAGCGGTAATTCCAAGGCAGACCCCATGAGAGAGGGCGAACCAGACGGCAATGTCCACCTCCTCGCAAGATGTTCAGGGCAGGCCTGAGGATCTACACCCTACTCATCAAATGTAACACAAAGTGTACAAACCCAACAAACAACACGAATAAAAAAATTACGAAAACCCCCACCCCAGCAACTCAAACCCCCCACCAAGGGGCGGGGACAGGGCATTCAGGCATTGGTGGGGGGCATTTATGCAGCTCCTTCTAGGCGTCCAATAGAATCGCCTGCCCTTTCAGCCAATCGGGTGATGGGTATCAGTCCCGCTTCCCAATTAGCCAGGAGGAGGATCAGTGTTGCAGCAGCGAATATTCATTCCCTGCTGCAACACTGATGGGTGGGCTCCGGACGCATCCTCAGCCCATCCTATTTTGAAGCCTGTTAGCTTCAGTAATTCATGCGCCCGATGACCCAAAAGGGGGCGGACTCATGAATACGGGGGCAGCCATGGATAGAATCATGAATCTGTCTATTATCATATAGAAGGTGGGGAGGAGAGTGGGGGGCGGTGCCCGGGCGCCCCAATGAACGGGCCATCCCTGTGCACAGAACAGTCCTGATCCTCTTCTGCGCTCTTGGCTTCCCCCCCAGCCACCACACCCCCCCATGACTTCCTTCATGGAGGCATTAATGCATGCTCGCTCCTAAGCCGCCTCTGTATGTCCATAAGGCACCCAGGCCATGGCTGAGCCCCGCCCCCCACTCCCTCCTCACTGGCTGTGATTGATGGCAGCCAATGGCTTTCACTGCTGTGCCTGTGTTGAGAGGCGTGAGAGAGCCACTGCTCTTGTGCACATCACTGGATCCAGATTGAGCTCTAGTAAGTCTAAAGGGGGGGGGGGGGATACTGAAGTTTTTTTTAGCTTAATGCAGTAATTACATTAAGGTAAAAAAAAAAACGTCAGACTTTAGAACCACTTGAACTATAAACGACATAAAACATTTTGAAAACTTTCTAGTTAATTGAAATTGTTTGGTGGCCGTCGTCAAAGTGTAAATGTGTCCTCATGCCGGCGTTTGCCGTTTTCCCGACAGGCTTGTGCAGAATCTTATTAGTGATTATATTGAGATAGGACACGGGAACATCTGACCTACATTATATTACATTTACTTTATCTCCGAGAGACGCATAAAAATGAGGCTCAACTGACCCAGAGCTTCGGCTGCTCGGATATCACATTGTGCTGTGCTGAGTGCAATTCTTTAGATTTTTATTTTTTTTAAAGTTGAAGTTTAATACATAATGTATAAATTGTGTGTGTGTGTGTATAATATATATATATATATATATATATATATATATATATATATATATGAGAGAGAGAGAGAGAGAGAGAGAGAGAGAGAGAGAGAGAGAGAGAGAGAGAGAGAGAGAGAGAGAGAGAGAGAGAGAGAGAGAGAGAGAGAGAGAGAGAGAGAGATTATATA